>PISW01012633.1:0-31230 GCA_004023785.1 Mungos mungo | reverse complement strand
AGGAGAAACCTGATGGAGGACCAGGGGGAGGGGAAGGGGGAAAGAGAGTTGGGGAGAGAGAGGGATGCAAAACTTGAGAGACTGTTGAATGCTGAAAATGAACTGAGGGTTGAAGGGAAGGGGGGAGGGGGGAAAAGGGGTGGTGGTGATGGAGGAGGGCACTTAAGGGGAAGAGCACTGGGTGTTGTATGGAAACCAATTTGACAATAAACTATAAAAAAAAAAAAAGTAGAGATCTATCCTAACACTCTCTAGCTAACATTTTTGTGGCTCCAAGTGTTCTGCCTAACTATGAACAAAGTTCATTACAGAAATGGATGTTTCCTGACATGGTTTGGGTCCTGTTCTGAAAAGGCTGCTACTTAGCACCACGGGGTTTCACGATGTAACTGAGTTTGCGGATGATTCCATGTTGGATGATCCAG
Organism: Mungos mungo; assembly: GCA_004023785.1. Classification (NCBI taxonomy): domain Eukaryota; kingdom Metazoa; phylum Chordata; class Mammalia; order Carnivora; family Herpestidae; genus Mungos; species Mungos mungo. Next base: position 30,805 of record PISW01012633.1, on the reverse strand, counting down.
TAGTCATTCAAGACCATGGTGGCTGTCAGGGTCTGGAGCTGGGGAAAATAAAGTATTTCTTTCCCAGAAAAAAAAAAAATCAACAGAGATACTTCTGATCCAAAGTGAGTCCATCCAACCAAGCATCCATTTTCTTTATCATCTTAAATGTTAGTGTCTTATTTTTCTGATGGGAAAAAATTTCTAATAGAATTCATTTGTTCTTTCTCTGAATGTATAACTTATTTGTTTCTTCCATTATAATAACAATAAAACCCACAATAGGTATTTTTTGTCTTTATTATTTTATTTTGTGTGACAGAGAGAGAGAGACAGAGAGACAGAGAGCGAGTGAGGGAGGTGCAGAGAGAGAGGAAGACACAGAATCCAAAGCAGGCTCCAGGTTCTGAGCTGTCAGCACAGAGCCCAACACAAGGCTCGAACCCACAGACTGTGAGATTATGACCTAAGCTGCAGTCGGACACTTAACCAACTGAGCCACCCAGATGCCCCAAGAATATTTTTTTTAACCCTGAACCCTAATAGCTTCTGTGTTGTTCATTAACTTTGTTCACTGCCAACTTCTTGACAGCATAGTTGAAAACTTGGCCTTTCTGCATCCTTTCATCCCAATCATGCTCCTATATAGCTTGTGTCTCTCAACACTCGGCTAGGGTTCTCTGAATCTATTCCTCATTTCAGATGCTGCTTACCCGGTGCTTCTTGAATGTCTAGCCCACAATAGGATCAACCCTGTATGTGAGGGACACTTAGCCCAAGCTGGGACTGTGAGAATGTCATACTCATCCAGACTGAGTGGGATCCAGAGGGGTCTGGACTGTGTGATGACAAACAGTCTCATTTTTCCCTTTTGCGTTGTAATACATTTCTGACAACAAAAGCTCCTGCTGAGGGAAATGCAAAAATTTGAGCTATGGGATATGAGTTACATGGATTCTGCTATCCTCATTCATTTTCTGTATCTAGTATTTGTAATATCGTATATTTTTCCTGGAGCACAAACTATTCTCCTTAACATTAGCTGAACATTATGTCTTAACTCTAATAAAGAGAGGCTCAGATAAAACAAAAAGTAAACTATAATCATCACCTGGGATGAAAATACTGAAAATACCTAGGAGAAAATAATGATCTTATTCTTTGTTAGGATAAAAACAAAATAATATAACTCACATTATTTGGCTTTCAAGAAAATGGGACTAAATAAGAAGTGAGAAAGTGATCATGATATAATTCCTTATGACCAGAACACTTAGTTTCATTTGTTACCACGATTTTGAATTTCTATTTTCAATAATTTCCCTAGTCCTATTTTTTTATTCTTGTTTTATTTTTTAAATTTTATTTTATTATATGCCTTTTTGTTGTAGTTCGCCTAGAATCTTTGGAGGGAGGGAGAGTAAGACAGTGTACAAATAAAATCATAATGAATAAGACACACTGACAGTTGTTTAATCTTCTAGAAACACAAGGAATGATGACTTATAAAAGCATCCTCCTGGGTAAGAGGGTGAGGTGGTCATTTGAGGAGTATATGAATGAGGGGACATCCTGGGGGGGATGCAGTGCTCATGTCATAAGAAGGGTAAGGACACAGAATAAAAATAGTCATGAGGTTGAGGTACTTGTGGCCATAGTTTTAACACGACAGCTCCAATATTAAAACTAAGCATAATGTGAAAAAAAATCAATGCCTTCTCTTGCAATAATTTGTTTTCATTTATCTTCCCACTCAGCTGTAAGAATTTATCTATTTTTAGTTTTTAAAGTGCTGCTGAGGGGACCAGATTCCCAAAAGGGGGTAGTATTGTTGAAACACCTTAGAGTTGTCCCTCTATGAAATCCAGTACATGCTCTTCTTGGTAGAATAAAACACCAATCTAATTTCAGAGGTGCATGAGAGTGTGACTTTTACTGGGCTTCATTTTACTCTCTATTTCATGCTTATCTTTTAAAAGGCATCGAGATAGCTGCAAAAGTTGGTATCCAACCAGATCATAAGGTAGAATCGTGTACAGATGTTTGGCATAGTAATTAACCTGAAATCATTACTTACCTTACCCGACCTCCTGAGTATGCATTCAAATAGTTAGGAACTTAAATGGATGAGTGCCATTAACATCACGAAATATTTCTCACAGATTCCACTGGTTGAATCTGAGCATATTATTTTAACAGGGTCACTGATGACTTGCATGTTCCCACAGATAATGATCCTATTGTCTGGATAATAAATCTTATGAGGAACAAGGGAAGAGAGATTGCAAATTGTTTTCAATTGAGAAAGAGAAGTTCAAACTTCTTATCAAGAGTGGACAGTCAACAGAGAGATCGATTGAGAGATCAATAGAGATAGAAGGAAGTTATCTAGGGATGTGTAGTGGATGGTGACAAAGCTAGGAAAAAGAAAACTACAGAATCATAAAAAAACAGATTCCCAATCAACAAAAGAGAGCAAACTCCATGCAATGAGATAAAATGGTTATGAAGTCCTCATCCTTGATGGACACCTCCAAACCAGCAATGCCAGAGAATGATTCCCACCTCCACATCATAATTGTAAATGTCACTGAAATTGGGTTGGGGGCAGCCCTGACCATGATCCCTATAACATACTCCCCTTGATTGCTCAGAGACTAGATTTATTCAATAACACAAAAGGTAAAACATCACTTCTATGAAAACAATTTCTCCATTCAGAAATAGGAAGAGGTGAGTCAAAAGTAAATGGTTTTCCTTGGTCGAGCAGAATTTTTTATAGCTGGGTTTCAATTCTCTTCCAATAATATCAAATGAAATTAACTCATATTCTAATTCTAGTTTTTTTTTTAAATTAATTTTCACTTATTTATTTTGAGAGAGGTGAGAGAGAGGGAGAGAGAGACAGAGAGAGAGGGAATCCCAAGCAAGGTCCACACTGTCAGCACAGAGCGCAACACAGGGCTTGATCTCACGAACCGTGAGATTCTGACCTGAGCCAAAACCAAGAGTTGGACACATAATCAATTGAGGCATCCAGGCAACCTGATTCCAGCTGCTCTTATTAGAGAATTCTCAGATGCCATAATATGGCAGAATATCCAGCTTGTTCAATGCACGGGAGGAAAGGCATGATGTTGGAGCAAGGGAAATGTGTCACACTCTCTGTGCTTTTTGGCCTTGTTAGTAAAAACCTTTATATATCTTATACCTAACCATATTTTTGCAGCATATCCTAGACACTGTGATGTGTTGCATACTAGTCTACACACTTAAAATGGGGACAATAATGTCTTTCCCTCCTATAGGGACTTAAAACATCTCAGAGAGGGCCCTATGTGCAAACAAAACTTCTGCAGAAAACTGTCAGTACCGAAAGTCTAAGTAATATAGGTAGTGGCTTGCCTTCACTGTATCTCAGTTTCCCATCTGTAAACTGAGACCATTGATTCTTTATAAATCTTTTCTGTTTTCAAAGTAAGTCTGACTAGTACTTAATCATCAGTTACCTGGAGATACCACCTACCCTCTCACAGGAAGGTGGGTTTTCCAGGACATCAGGAGGATCCCAATGCAGTCTCCAGGCACATGCTAGAACAACAGATCTCGATTGTGTCATAAACTTTCTGTGTGTTCACAACAGTAAACATCTCACCCCAACAGTTGACTTATGTCTGCTTTTTAAACAATTGCAACAGATGGTTGACACTTGAACAGAATATATAATTAGCTTTGCAATCTAACACTTCATTCTTATTTGTTCTTTCTCAAAAGGAGAGAAGCTGTGCCTTATGCCATTGGGTCTAATCTGTTAGTTTAATCAGAAGTCGTGCTATGAAAGTTCTCAGGAGAGATGGGCTGTGGGAGGATTCCTAATCCCAGCCTTTTTGGGATATTAAAAAAAGCCAGGAGGGGGTGGAGAGAGAAATCTCAGTACTTTTTAAAAACTCATGCCTCATTCTCATTTGTGTTCCAGATGAGGGAAGCTTTTATACATTCTTTCTCTCCTTTCTTCCACTTCACCTCCCTTAGCCTCAGTTTCTTCATCTGGGTTAGCAAACCCCAACTCAGGAGCTGCTCTGAATAATAAATGGACTAACTCCTGGAAATACCTGGCATAGAGATTGGCAGAGAGCAGACACTCTACAAATATACATTTTCACTGTGGATGAACTTTAGCCAAAACTAAAGGAACATGAGTCTCTACTTGTTTTGACACTATTAATGTGATTCAAGTTGTGATCCTGAAACCACTTGCTCAACCAGTAACCTTTCCAAAACCCACATTTCAGAAAGGAGCCTCCATCACTTTCTCCCTCTCTCTCAGGGTATCTTCCTAGCAAACTGCTTCTTCCCACTTTAACCCGGGTAGCTCCTATGTTGGCATATGTCCCAGAAGACCCAGAAAGTCTTCTCTCTCTCTCTCTCTCTCTCTCTTTTACTAATAGTTTATTACCAAGTTGGTTTCCATATAATACCCAGTGCTCTTCCCCATAAGTGGCCCTCTCCATGTCCATCACCCTCCTTCCCTTTTTCTCCCTCCCTCTTCAGCCCACAGTTTGTTCTCAGGATTCAAAGGTCTCTCATAATTTTCCTCACTCCCTCTCCCCAACTCTTCCCCACCCCCTTTCCTTTTCCCATGGTCCCCTGTTAGGTTTCTCCTGTTAGACCTATGAGTGACAATATATGGTATCTGTCCTTCTCTGCCTCACTTATTTTGCTTAGCATGACACCCTTGAGGTCCATCCATTTTGCTACAAATGGCCAGGTGTCATTCTATCTCATTGCCATGTAGTACTCCATTGTATGTATATATACATTGTGTGTGTGTATGTGTATATATATATATATATATATATATATATATATATATATATACACACACAATGTATATGTATATATACACACACACACACACATACCACATCTTCTTGATCCATTCATCAGTTGGTGGACATTTAGGCTCTTTCCATGATTTGGCTATTGTTGAAAATGCTGCTGTGAACATTGGAGTACATGTGCTCCTATGCATCAGCACTTCTGTATCCCTTGGCCTTCTAGTCTCTTTTAATCAATATTCTCATTCCCCATGTGAATCCGTTCCAAAGTCCACTCCCTTCTCTGAGCCAAGAAATCTGAAATCTATGTGCCATTCCACCCAAACTTTAACTTTATAGAAGAGAACTAATGTCACCTTTTTATCTGCATAATATTATCATGAAGATTTTGATAGTCAACCAACTCAAGTTTGTCAGAGAACTATGCTGTTTCAGAGAACACTGAAAAAGGTCTAATAGTAGAGGGCATAGCTGTAAAAAAAAAAAAAAAAAAAAAAAAAGATCTGGTGTAACAGAAGAAAATAATTTTACTTTCCTCAAAGTATCCTAAAGATACCCAATGACTCTTGAACAGAGATAACACTGCATTTATTGTGAAAAGAATATATACCATCAAGGAGCACACTAAGATTTGATAATTCAACAAATTCAAGAAGGCAGTGGTTCATTGCTTTAAGGAATGTAATGTCTTTAGAGAAGGGGGGGGGCAGTACAACCTAGAATAATTTACTAATGTAGAGAAATTAAGTAATGTAAAATATAAAGAAAGCTAAATGGAATCGTCTTAAGAATTCAATCCCCATAGAGAAGAAACATCTATTTATTGAGCTCTATGCTAAGGAATTTACATACTCCATATACAAGACATGTGGTAACATATGCAACGCTCTTAGCATAGAGGGTAGCATGGAGTGAATGCTTAGGAGAGGCTGACACTATTATCTCATTCAATTTCAGAAACATTTCTGTTTTGCAGATGAATAAAATCAGGCTTTGAATATATGGGCAGGCAGGCAAACTTCACAAAAAGAGAATGTGACAAAATCAGGATTCCAAGTGAGTCTGCCAGACATTAAATTTCATCCATTTTTCTGCTATGTTACATCGCTTTCCATTGAAGGTAAAAGGACTTTTCTTTCACAGAATGTCCATTACTCATCACACCTTATCTTGGCAGATGCAAACACAATTCCGTCACAGGGAGAGGATACTCAAGATCAGCTTCCAAGTGATGCATAAGCCCACTGTGAGAATCGTGGTGCACTTCAAAACGATTCACTCATTCAACTAATATTTAATGAGCATCCTGTGTCAGAAGCTATTCTAGCCACTGGGGGCACTAAAAGAAAACATTTACTTTAAGACAAGTTTATGGAGTAAGCTGGAATATCTGTCTCTACTCAAAAATTGTAAATAACAGCTCCATTGCTGATCATATTGATTATACTCAGTTCTTGATGTTGTTTACTTATTTTGAGGAGGGGCAGACAGAAAGGGGTAGAGAGGATTCAAAGCAGGCTCCACACTGACAGCAGAGAGCCTGATGCAGGGCTCAAGTTCATAAACCGTGAGATGCTGAACTGACTGAGGCACCCAGGTGCCCTAACTATACTCATTTTTTAGTACAAATTCTGTATCAGGCTTTCTATGTACTAAGGTACAGTGACAAACAAAACAAAGCCCTTGGATTTATTTGTTAAAATACGTATAATCATAGTAGAAATTTGTAAAATGTGTAAGACATGAAATAAAGACAAAATTTCTCATAGTCTCAACCTCCCAGGATAAAAACCTTTAATATGATTGTGTATTTTCTAAATTAATTACCATTCCATACACATTTTTGCAATTTACAAATCATTACATATACCGCTTTATGGTTTATTTTAAAGTAAGTTTCAACATTCATAGAGCAGAGTGAACAAAGCTGACATATGAAAGTACCTGTATGTCCTCTAACTAAATCAAAGAATCCATAGCATCCCAGAGAGCTTCCTCCTGCTCACAGAACTTAACACCATCTCCAGAGCTAATCACTATTCTGATGTCTATCACCACATATTAATTTTGCGTGTTCTTGAGCTTCTAAAATTGAATTATGCAAGATGTATTCTTTCTTGACTGGCTTCTTCCACACAACATTTTGTTATATCTTAATTTTAATTTGGCATGACATAATAAGTAGTTTTCTTCAGGAAATTTCATTCGACAGCGATTTATGGAGTGTTAAGTAGGCGATAGGCATGGGCCCAGCATCCGTCTGTGCAGGGACTTTCACTAGAGCTGTTACGACTCAATGATATATTGATAGCCCAACAAATTAAAATAAGAAGAGAATTTTTTTACAAAAGATATCAACATTAGGAAAGGAGATTAAAATTATTTTTGTTTTGATGGTGAGGTAACTGTTTACATGGAGTTTTAAAATAATGTTAGAATTAATGCAGTATTTTTTAAGGCTGATGAAGAAAAGATATGTTCATTGATAGCTTTTTTTCTATATTAACAACGTACATGTGGAAATCAAAATGGAGTCTTTTATTTTTTAAATTAATTATAGGGTGCTAGCCAGGTACTTGGCCTTCTTATTGGTACAGGAGGATAAAATAACAAAAGAAACAAAGTTATTGATCTTACTGAAAACATATTCTAGAAAGGATAAATTAACTATAATCAATAAATAAAATTGTATAGCATGTTATAACCTGAAAACTATCTCAGAAGTGAAAATATAAGGTAAGGAAAAATTGGAAATTCAAAGGGGATATGGTTTTAAATAGAAGGATTACAGTCCCAAGTTACTGGAATCAAACTGGTATAACATTAGTATAGGAAAAAAAATAGGTCACTGGTTAAGAAAAGAGGACCTAGGTTTGAACCTAAATATGTATCATATTATAATGCATCATACAGATATTTTTTTAATTCAATAGAAAGAGAGCTGTGTCATTTATTAAATGGAGCTGGAAACAGCCACCTTCCATCTGGAAGTAAATACAAATGAACCATTCTCTCGTATTATGCAGAAAAAGAAATCCCATTTAGAACAGAGACCTCCCTTAAATATAAATATAGTAACGATAATTAAAAAAGATATCGGGGCATCTGGGTAGCTCCGTTGGTTAAGTGTCTGACTCTCGATTTTTGCTCAGGTCATCACCTTGTGGTCCTTGAGTTTGAGCACAGCCTCAGACTTTGTGCTGACACTGTGGAACCTGTTTGAGATTCTCTCTTTCCCTCTTTCTCTGCCCCTCCTCTGTGTGCGTGCGCTCACTCTCGCTCTCTCGCTCTCTCTCTCTCTCTCTCTCTCTCTCTCTCAAAATAAGTAAATAAATTAAGTAAGAAAAATTAAAAGGATATCAAAACTATCTCATGAAAAGCTAGAAAGTGAATACATGCTTTATTCATTAAATACATATTTATTGGATCTTTATGCTAGGTACCTGAGGCACATAAATAAACAAAACATGGAGCTCCATGTTTAATAGCTAGCACACAGTAAATAGCAAGCAAAATAAATAATTATGATCTATTTTGTCAGGAAATAACAAAGGCTGTGGAAAAAAGGAATTTAAAAAGTAAAGCAGTTAAAGGAGAGATTAGGAATGTTTTGGCCAGAGCGTGTGAATACAGAGTAGGCCAGATTATAATACTAATTGATTCCATAAAGTGGACTCATTGAAAACGTGGCACTGGAGAAGAGATTTGAAGAAGGTGAACTGGTTACTCAGAGATTACTTAAGCAAGAGAAGTCTAAGCAAAGTCAAATCTGATACAAATGTTCTAATGTAAGAGCATGTGTGAGGTAGTTAAGGAAAAGTAAGGTAGGCCTGTGGCTATAAGAAACAGGAGAATTAACAGATAATACTGAATCAAGTCATATACAGTATTGTAGACCTTTTAAGAATTTCATGTGCATCCACTGCATCTGGAAAACCGGAAGTTAAGTCCTATCGAACAACAGAGAAATTAGAAATCCTGTTGAGTTACATACAACAACAACTAAAAGGAAATAGTTAAACAATACCTCCAGGGGGAAAACAGTGTTTGCAATACCTAAGTCTATATCAATACTATCTATTCTGTACAATTCACAGAAGCAAAAAGCACAACAGCTCAAGGACATATGGGAATTTTATTTATCTTTCTAGGAAAGTCAATGAATATTAAAATAACAGTGATATATGAACATATGTCTATAAGATGGGAATAAATTTATAAGAAAATGTTTATAATAGTGATTGGTGGCCAAGATGTAAGGGTAAACTCTGTACTTAAAACATGAATCAGACCTTTTTTTAAAGCAGTTTTTCAATGTTCTGTAACCTAATGACATTTATTTAAAGTGTAATCTTAAATTACAGTTTTCATACCTTTGCAAGTCTTTTTATCAGAACTAATTCAATATCGATTAAGAAGTTTTGACTATACAGCCTGATGGTGTGTGTGTGTGTGTGTGTGTGTGTGTGTGTGTGTGTATGTGCATGCATGCACCCAAACAGAGAGTATGTGGGTACATGTATTCACATAGGTGTTTCTGGATGGGCTCAGAATTTGGAGAAAGATGTCCAGTGGTTTTATCTCGTGGCATCACAATCCTGCTTTAATTATAAACTTATTGTTTTTGTTCTATACATAGCAATACATATAAGAACGTACAGGTGTGTATGTATTTTTTCCAAATAAATACTTATTTTGCACAAATTTTCAAGCTTATAAAAATAGGTTTAATACCCTTTCTTGCACTTCATTATTTTATATTTGTGGAAACGGAATCCCCCTCAAAAAAAAAATCCAACTTTACATAGTCTGTGAAAAACAAAATGAGAAACAGCTCTTTTTCTCTTTCTCTCCCTTTAATGCTCCCCCTCCCTCTCCCCTTCTCCTTCTCCTCCTTCTTCTCCCTCTCTCCCTTACCATGCCTGCCTCCCTCCCTCTCTCTCTCTCTCTCTCTCTCTCTCTCTCTCTCTCTCTCTCTCTCACCATGCCACTGTTCTCTTTGGACAAAGAATCTGAGAATGTTGAATTAAATGTGCCCACATTACATAAAGATTGCTTGTCTTCTCGGATTCCACTGTGCATTTTTTTCCGCTATGTTCTAGTGTCTTCCAACCTTTTAAAAGTTTATGTGTTAACTAAAATGGCATGCAAAAGTTCTTTGTACTGGGGGCACATCTGTACATTGATTATTGTGTTATATGTCCCATCACAGGGCCATCAGAGAGAAACATCTGGCCAACAGACTGCCGTGGAGTAGACTGGAGAAATACTGGGGGGTGCAGGCAGCCCACACACAAATGACAAAACATTCTGAAGGCATGAAGGTCAAAACATTCACATCAGAAAACAGAAACCAAAGAGTGGTTTGTCCCAAGATTTAGAAAACAAAAAAGACAAATACAAATGCCAAAAAACATCCATAAAGTGCATAGCTGTTTTAAATTTTATCCCAATTGGAAAAACAAAGTCTTTCAACTTTGTTGAACACTTTCTTTAGGCCATAAAGATTACACTTATTTACAACTACATCTTTAATCACACCGATTCAGACTGTCTACATTTATATAGATAAAACAGCCAAGACCAGGAAAAGGGAAATAACATGCCCAAGGTCACAGAGGCACTTATCAGCAGTGCCAGAACTAGACTTGTATTTTCTGACACCAACATTCTCTCATCCTTTGCCTCACAGAATTACCTAGAGTAGGGTAGTGAATGACTACAGGAAACAGAATCCATAGTTAAAGGAACACAAAAATTTTAAAAAAGTACTGTCAAAAACATGTACCTACCATAACTGCATAGAATATATCTTCTGCAACACTGGTATTTACTTTGTATTTACTGGACATAAATACAAGTCACATGGTGCACACCAGCTTTGGGGAATTAGTTTCTTGAGGGTAGGAGACAGATGATTCGCCTCCTATCATTGCCTTCTTTGTTATCTTTCTGTTTCAGTATTTCATTTTTCTTTCACTTAGCTCTGACCACCTTGAAATCATGGAGTATAATTTTGATTTTTGGTCCTAGGGAACACTTAATAATGATCACAAAGCAGGAATCGATAAATGTTGAATGAATGAATGAATGAGTGAGTGTATTCCCAGCTTATAAGTGTAAAGACACTTCTAGTTGTGGAATGGGACTTCGGGAATTTGTCAGTGACTCCCAAACCCTCACTCTCTAAAATCTCTTATTATTCTCTCTCTCTCTCTCTCTCTCTCTCTCTCTCTCTCTCTCTCTCTCTCTCTCCCTCCCTCCCTCCCTCCCTTCCCTCCCACTCTGTATGCAGAATGAGAGTCACTTCCCCAGTGTTGTCATTGAGAATCATTCAATATGTGTGACACTTTATGTTTAAGTGAGATATCAGAACTAACTTGTCTTCCTGTGTCAACTGATCATCTTCTATTAGAAATACAATTTGGGGGGAGCCTTCTGTAAACCAGTGACTGTTCTAGGTGCTAAGGGTGAAAGATGTAACCACTTCTCTACTTGTACAGAAAACTCACAGATACACAAGGAAATAGCACCAAGCATGTCTTCTGATCCCTGTTAAAGGCAATCCTTGAGATACCAAAATAAACTGTGCAGATAGGGAAGGTGGGTACAGGGGTAGGCAGTGGAGTTTTGGGGCAGCATTCTTCAGACTGATGAGTTTGCATGCAGAAGGCAGATGGTACATGAGAAATGATACATTCATGATTGTGGCATGTATATGTTTATTCAGAATGATAGGAAGAAGGAGATAAACTGAGAGACAGGAAAGAGAAGTGATAAAATCTGGGAGAAAGCAGTACCAAATTCTACATGGCTTTGTAAACTTAGCTTAATAGCTTATATTTTATCAAGTGCTTTGAAGATTAGTGAATGGTTTTAAGTAAAGGGGGATGTTATATTCAGATTTCTTTTAAGAAAGATTACTCAGCTGTGTGAAAAATGGCTAGATGAGCAACACTGAAAGGGAAAAATACATTACTTCATCTACAACCTTGACACAATTGGAAACTGTCAGGGCTTATGTGAAATGGGTCTTGTATCATCATTTGGTACAATGGGGCAGGCAATATTTGAGATGAAACCAAACACAGAGCCCGGCACAAAGTATACATGCATCCTGCATTCTGTTTTTTATATGTATGTGGGAGAGTGGTGTGAGAGCTGACCAACAACAGTCAGATCTCTAAGAAGCACTAAGTGTTTTAAGAATCACACCCCATGTCTTCCAATATCCTTTTTATTTCTTTTTAGTTCCATTTCGTATAAGATTGTCTAGAAGAGATTCAGGCATCCTTTATCATGAGAGGGGAGAAAAAGAGTGAAAGTGATGGCTGAACTCTCACCCACTCTTTGAGGATGACACTGTTCTGTTCAACTTCTTCAGGTGTGCAGGGAGGAGATCAAAGGAAATGTTTTTATTATCCTCACTTTTGTAAGTTTGTGGCGTCTGACCTTCTTGAGAGCCTATGATGGAGTTACAAGGTGATAAAGGGCCAAATGGACCATTTACTACATTCATTAACTCCCACTCTTTTTGAGGGGAAGTAAGCACATAATGCTATTTTTAGGCAGAAGGTATGATGGTTAATTTTATGTGTCAACTTGACTGGGCCATGGAATGCCTAGATACCTGCTTAAACACTTTCCCTCCTGGGTGTGTATGTAAAATGTGTCCAGAAGAGATTTGAGTTGGTAGACTGAGTAAAGCAGTGTGAGTAAGCACCATCCAATACATTGAAGGTCTGAATAGAACAAAAAAGGTGGAGGAAGGTTGAACTTGCCCTCTATCTGAGTGGTTGAGCTAGAACATTGGTTTTCTCTTGACTCCAGCTGGGACTTAGAACATGAGTACTCCAGGTTCTCAAGTTTTTAGACTCAGACTAGATTTACACCACTGGGGCTTCAGCTTTCAGGCCTTCCTGGTCATCAGCTTGCAGGTCATGGAATTTTTAGGCCCCATAACCACATGATCCAATACTATTTAATCAGTGTCTCAGATAGACAGATAGATAGACAGATGAAATAGATATTTGTTCTGTTTACCTGGAGAACTGGAGGACAAATACGTCTGACAAATACAGATGGTAAACTAGGAGAATTACGTTAAAAGGTCATTATGGAAGAAGAGAACATGTTGCAGTCAAACATCTTTCATTTCTATAGTTCCAACTGGAGTCAGGGAAAATTTATCCTGGGATAGCAGCTTGACAGCAAATGGCTGAGTCTCTAAAAGGCTACATGATCACTTTTCTAAGTCAACCGTGAGGTGTCTCTTCATTGAGATAAAATGTAAGGATCCTTTTTAAAGGAATGCAACATCCCCCATCGGCCTGACAAACAATTCAGTCTTAAATGTCAAACAAAAACATCACACTTCTAGGAAACTTCCCCTAATCCCTTACATAGAGAATGTTCATGACTTCCTCTGAACCTCAAAAAAACCTGTATGTATTACAACTATATATCTTACCATACAGTTTAATGCTACATCTTTGTGTTCATTGGTGTTACTAATATATGGTGTTACTAATATATGGTGATTAAATTGTTTTTATCATGTCTTATGTCTGTGCATTCAGAATATTCACACAAAAATAGATGGTCAGCAAAAGATTGCTTGTTAAAACGAATGAATGAATGAATGAATGAATACAGGATTTCAGAAATGCCTCCTAGGAATATTTTTTTTTAACATTTTGGGGGGAATAATTACAGACTCATAAGAAATTGCAGAAATAACAGTAGAGCAATGTTCCTTGAACCCACCACTCAGCTTCCTCTAATGACGACATCTTACATAACATCTTACTTATTATACACTATAAAAACAAGGAGATTGGTATGGGAACAATACAGTAAACTAGACCTCCTAAGACTTCATTTATTTTTTCATGCCCTAATATTTTTTTCTGTTTCCTTCTTATAGGTATCTGTGTCTGGTTCTAAGAGATTTTATCACTCACACAGATTTGTGCAATAGAGACAGAGCACTGTCGGCCCCCACAAAGGACCTCCCTTGTGTTCCTCCTTGATGGCCACACTCTCTCCCTCTTCCCTAAACCCTGATAACCACTGACCTCTCTTCTAACTATATAATTTTTTTATTCTAAGAATATTTTATACATGGAATCATATGCCATGTAACCTTTTAATATAGTCATTTTTCACTCAGCATTATGCCTGTAACATGTATGCAGTGTACTGCATTTATCTGTAGGGTATTCCGTTTTGTTTCTGGGTAGTACCCCATCGTATGGATGAACCACATAGTATGTTTAGCGAGACTCTAAAGACTTTTATTTGAGTTTCCTTTTTTTCCCCATCAGTACCATCTAATGTTTACACTTTTCACAGACAGTAGAGTTAAAACTTTTTCCTTTCCCAAAGATCCTTTGTGTAAGTACTTCTAAACAAGTTCTTTTTTAAAAACGTTTGTTTATTTTTGAGAGAGAGAGAGAGAGAGAGAGAGAGAGAGAGAGAGAGAGTAAGAGAGAGAGAGAGAGAGAGCAAGCACACACTCAGGGGAGGGGCAGAGAAAGAGGGAGACACTGAATTCAAAGCAGGCTCCAGACTTTGATCTGTCAGCACAGATCCCGCTGTGGGGCTTGAATTCACTAACCTTAAGATCATGACCTGAGCTGAAGTCCTGACACTTACCAGACTGAGCCACCCAGGTGCACTGTAGACATGTTCTTTATAAGCCATGTCTCTTAGCCCAGATTCCCTACTGTGCCAAAGAGGAATGACTGCATATCTTCCTTGGCCTCCCAGAATTCTCCAACTCAGCACCAGTGATAGCTACTTCTGAGTAGAGCACAATGTTGATAGAATGCTGACAAAAGTTTGGAAATGTACTGATTCACAGTAAGTAATTTTGTTAAGTGTTCCCAATTCACTCTACTCCTCTTGCTCACATTAATCTTTTACTCCAAGGGTGTTTTTTTCCAACACACATTTATATTTTATCATAAAGAATTTATTTTTTTCTAAACCAAGAAAAACTCAGTGAGTCTGAGAGTTTGCTCTTTGCACAGAAATGTTTTTAAAGGAGCATCCACGATATTTGTTGTAGCTGTTGCAACAACTGCTCTTAACAAATCAGTATACAAGTACAGTCTCAGTGACCACTTGGGTTGGTGAGGAGATGGTTGTAGGATAAGTGGGAAAGCCATAGACAGCGGTTTCTTACTCTAAGTGATGGGGCTGGCATTTTTCCAGTACAATAATGATTCAAATACATAAAAGGAATCCCCACAATGCTAAATCAGGAGCACTTTGTGTTTTCCTCCCCTCTTTTTTTCCCCTTCTCATCCTGAGATCAGGGCAAAGAATGGGGAAAAAAAGTAATGAAAGTCTAACTCAGTGAAAGCAAAATGCTTTCTCTATTAGGAGTACAAAGAGGGAGACGTCCCCAGGACTTTCGTGTATATTCTGGAAGGAACACTTGCTCCCAGAAACAGCAAGTTTAACCTTCTACAAGGTTTATTTTTCTGAATTATCAGGGCTCAATCTTGTTCTTTTATTACTGAATACATCTCCCGTAGAACTCAAACGTCTTTTTGCACTGACCCTGGAACTGGGGGTGGAGGCAGCAGAGATGGGTGTAAGGAGGGAGCCTGTGTATTTTATGTTCTTATAATCAGTTTCCTTCAGATGATTTTTCAGGGACTGCCTGAGCCCTTCACAATGCTTCCACTCCTGATCAAGGGGAAGAAATGTGATCTCACAGTCTCCTTGTAGCTCTCCTTCACAGAAAGGATTCTCTTGTACTGAAACCAAAACGAATTCTAGGGCATGGCTGAAAAGTAAGCATTCTTGGCCTGTTTTCAATTTCCCTGATCAGTCATGACTGGAAATTGTTAAGCAGTCTTTCTCATGGCTTCTTTCTGTTTTTACTATTTTAGTTTCCTTTATATGAATCATTTTTCACTGCAGTGGAAAAAAAAAACATGAGGGAGGAAAAGGTAACACAGCGCCACAGAATAGAATATTTGGTCTCTGCTGAGTTCTTCTAACTCAGATCATTAGTTGGGGCATTTCTAGGCTGGTTTTCTGGCTGGAAAAGGATTTTAAAAATTAGAGAAACTAAAAATATCCCTTAGGCTAAAGGTCAGGATTTAACTAGAAGTATGCACTGCCTCTAAGAATGTGAGGGTGATTTCCAGAAGGATCTTGCCCAAGAACTAACTTCTCCCTTGTGATATCTAATTTTTACATGTGAGCCCAAGATTTAAATAGATGTGATATATTCTCTCAATACTTGTGAAATATTTTCTTTCCACAACTGGATTGGATAGGAACAAAATCATGGGATTTCCTAACTCTTGGTGCATGTTGTGAGCAGATATCTAAGTATGTAGGAAGAATTGGGTTTTGAAGACAGACAGGCCTGACTATATATTCTCACTGTTATACACCAGCTGGTGGTTTCTGGAGAAGCCCATCAGCATTCTGATATGGGGCACTGTAACACTACCTTCCTTACAAGGCTGCTGTGTGATCATAGTGTGCATGGAATATCCAGTCCACTGTATGGGATTCAATAAAATGTAATTTCTTATCAGGGGGAAAAACCCTCAGATCAAGTAAAAGCCTCCCTGCATTTACAAACAGGAAATCAAACCTAGAGGCATGAATTTACTAACACAGAAAGCTAGTATTAGAGATCTTCTGAATCCCTGGTTGATATATGTAGAATAGTTTTAACTTACATTTATAACTTCTGTGTGTACACTCTTAAATATTTATAGTATGTAGATACTTGGTACTTACAATAAACA
Source organism: Mungos mungo (assembly GCA_004023785.1). Lineage (NCBI taxonomy): Eukaryota > Metazoa > Chordata > Mammalia > Carnivora > Herpestidae > Mungos > Mungos mungo. The sequence goes on along the minus strand of PISW01012633.1, from coordinate 14,208 downwards.
GTTACAGAGTAAATTTGGCATTTATCTAGAATACAAACCATAAACAGAGGTGAAAGATGGTGATTAAATAAAAATAAAACAGATTCTGCAAGATCCAAACCAAAGACTGAATTCAATATGAAGATACAACATGGTTTCATTTATTTTTATCATATGCAGCCTATATCTGACCTTTTTACCCAAAAAATATCAAGCTGAAAAATGTTACGGAACATCCCAAATTCGGCTGTTGTTCCAGCAGATAACATTAAAACTCCTTCAACCACCCTTAAGTTAACAAGACAAATGGGTTCTGCTTCCTTAGGATTTCTGGCAATGATTGAAAACTTATTCAACATATGTCTAGAAAGACATGTTGCAGAAAAGGGCATAAAATGATTCTTTAACTATGAAGTGTATCCCTAAACTTACCTCAGAATGATAGGACTGACAGCTCTGACTGGATGAAGGACTAACAGCCCGTTGCCTGTGACCTCTACAGTGAGAGACAGCAAGGACACAGATGGGTGTACAAATGCATAGAGGTTGAAGGAGACATAAATGTTCATTCATGTCTAGTATTAGAGATATGATTTAACCTTTGGAAATACGACAGTGACATGATACATAAACAACCTCCTCTACCTCTTCTACATCATCAAATTACTGAAACAAAATTTAATGTGCACCTTATACAGGGCTTTGACAACACTTAAGTAAACTGCTGTTCCAATGATTTTTTTTTTTTTTACCTTTTGAGCAAATTTTTAAATGTAAGGTACAAGAGTGTTAACTCTTTGCACATTCTTGTACAACCGGCCTCCGGAGCATTCCCATGTTGCATGATGAAAAGGCAGACCAACTGCACAGCCAGTCCCCATCCCACCCCAAACTTCTGGTAACCACCATTCAACTTTCTGCTTCTAAGAATTTGATGACTTCATATACTTCCTATAAGTAGAATCATGCAGTACCCAAAAATTTGACATCAGGATCTCAGAGAGATGTTTGCACTCCTATGTTCATGGTAGCATTATCATATGCAAGAGATTAAAAAAATCTAAATGTCCACCAAGAGATTAATGAATAAAGAAAATATAGTATATACACAGCATTGGACTTCATTTAGTCTTTCAAGAGAAGGAAATCCAGTAATATGTTACAACATGGATGAGCCTTGAAGAAATTCTGCTAAGTGAAAAAAGCCAGTCACCGAAGACAAATTCTGCAAGATACCCTTTATTTTAATTTTTAATGTTCTATTTATTTTTGAGAGAGAGAGACAGCATAAGCAGGGGAGGGTCAGAGAGAGAGGGAGACACAGAATCCTAAGATAGGCTAGAGGCTCTGAGCTTGCTGTCAGCACAGAGCCCAATGCAGGGCTCGAACCCACAAACTGTGAAATCATGACCTGAGCCGAAATTGGACACTTAACCAACTGAGCCACCCAGGAGCCCCTGCAAGAAACCCTTTAATGCTATATTTTTTAGAGTCATAATCCGCTTTTCCTTATGAAAGTAAGATTTCTTTTAAGATAAACCACTGTTACACTTATTTGTACAGTCAAAAATAAAGACTTCATGTCCTTAAGTAAAACAGAAGTTCTCTCATACTAATCATCTAAACACATAAAGAATTTGATACTAACTCCTTAGAGAAAATATTTTAAAAAAAGACCAGAAATAAACATTTTTAATATTCTATTAGTGTTATATCACTTAAAAAAGAACTTTTTTGCTCTTTGGGCATTAGTTTTCCTACTGGAGGAAAAAACGTTGATTCTTGTCAATATATAAAGGCATCCTGACAATTTTAAAAGTTTCTGGAAGTCAATCTGGTATGGCGTTAAAAGATTTTCCAAGGGATCTGGAGTCAGCCAGAGTTTGAATTTTTGCTCTGTTACTAAATAGCTTTGTGGTCTGGTTTCATAGCCTTGGCTTCTTCATCTATATAATGATTCTGATACCAGATGCTTCCCAGCTTTTTTGTGTGTGTAAAACACATGACACTGCTGCATATGGAAACACATTTTTCACTTCTTGAAAATATGAGTATTCTCCAATGACGCTATCATTAGTATTATTCAACAGGATGTTTTCATCCTAATGACCTCGATTAGATCTTTTAATATGTCTATCTCAGGGCCATAAGGACACTGGATTTTTCTACCAGGGGTTTAAGTGAATCTAAGGTTGTCTGGGAGGATCCCAGAATTTGAGAATTGAATGGCAGGACCTATAATTTGAGATCTAAAATGCTAGCACACCTAGTGAAGGGCTAAAGCAAAGGCAAGTCATGACTCAAGACACTTGATGGAATTAAAAAACAATGTAAACTTCTGGGATAGAAATTATTTTCTAAATAACTATTTAAAAAATATTTTCCTAGACAGATACTCAATGGCAATATTGATTTCAAGAACTGACCAAGGAGTATGGATGAATGTTGCTCAAACACCAGAGATGTGCTTCTTCTTTGCCTAAATGATTTACATGTATTACTTTCTATAGTCTTCCTGATAACCCTATGTGGTTTGGTTATAGGTGAATACCTTTTCTGTTTTAAGAAAAAGAGAAAAAGAGAGAGAGAGAGAGAGAGAGAGAGAGAGAAAGTGAAAGTGAGAGAATGAGAATAAGAATGAAAATATCTTAAGCAGGCTCCATGCTCAATGCAGAGCCCAATGTAGGGCTTGATCCCATGATTCTGGAATCATGATGTTAACTGAAATCAAGAGTCAGATGTTAAACTGACTGAGACATCCAGGTGCTCCTGAGTGAATTATTATAATATGCAACACAGCCTATGGTTGGTAATAGGATCACCACTTTACAATAAAAATGCTAAAGACTAAGGTGATAACACAGAGCTAATCAATGATAAGTCAGGATGTAGATTCAAATTGATTTACACAAAATCCAGTTCTTGTCAGTACCATTTCACCGAGCAATTCATGTGACTGCCTTGAAACTCCCTTATAGTATCATGATAAAGGAGAAGAAAGAACATATACTTGATGAAGCATTGTGTGACGATAACGTAATGTAGGGCAGGAAAGTGGATTCTGAAGCCTGACTGCCTAGGTTCACGTCTTATCTCCGTTATTTATTATCTACATAAGCTTGCTTCCGTTTCCTCATTTGTAAAATAGGGGCAGTAATAGCACCTACCTCTTTGGATGAGGATTAAATGACAAATGGGAAGCACAGTACAGTATCGTATATGTTAAACTTATGACACATGCCAGATACTCCCTGTGCAAAAGATTATCTCACTGATGAGTTTCAAGAAAGGAAATAAAATCTTGAATTGAGACATTAAGATTCAACTTCAACATTCTAGATTCTGCTATATACATGTATACATACATTCATATTAATAAGAAGCAATGGAACACGTCCATATTGTCTTTTGTTGGGTTTCTATTCTGATGGTTTGCATACAAGGGTGCACACACACACACACACACATTTGTACTTATATATACATATATATACACATATATGCACACAAATATGTGTATATATATAAATTTGGTTGAAAATTTTTGAGTAGGTATATGATTTCAATCATCAATGGAGGTGTATGAAATCACTCCCAGATTTTTAAGCATTTCATAAGCCAGATTCTGAATTATGGAAGGAGGGGGATTCTTGCAAAATGCTTTCCTTACTTCTCTGAATTTCTGGCAAACCTAAGTAATTTGGCATGTTGTATATTGAAGATCAGACTGACAGCAATCGGCAATCTCAATTTCTTTCTTATTTCCCAAGGAAACTCACTGATGTACCTTATTTTTAATGTGTGATTAGGTCCTTCACATTAATAACAGACTGCAGATCATCTACAATTTTGATTATTAGTCTGCTTTAGAAAACTGAGGGAGGTTATTTAACTAGTACTGAAAAACTGATTTTTAAAAGAGAAAAAGAAATTTCTAATTATAATTAAGTCGATATTATTTCTGAGATTCTACCAACTGACAATGTTGCATTTTATCCTTGGAGAACACTCCAATGGATGCACATCTGTAAATGTTAATGAGGATGCAGTGGAGAAAGTCCCAATTTTGGAATCAGACCAACATGAGTTCAAGTCACAGAGCTCCCTTTTACTAATAGCCAGATCTAGGAGACTTATTTATTAAAACTCCCTTATTATTAGTTTTCTTACTGGTAAAAAGGAGAAAAAGTACTTTACATGTACAGATAGCTTTCCACATTACAGGTATCATTTATGTCTTAGCACATTATTGTCTCTGATAATGTCCCTAGGGGTGTGTGTGTGTGTGTGTGTGTGTGTGTATGCATGTGTATGTAACCGTTCTGTAAGACTTAAGACTTTATAACATCATGTAGATAGGTTTAACGTAAGGATTCAAAGACCTGATGTCTGGAGAAAAACACACCTTATTTTTGATAAGAATTAATGATAGGCTAATCACAAGAGAAGGACATAAAGAAGATTTTTTTTTAATAAGGAGCATAAAACTTAGAAACAGGGCATGATCAGTGTTACTGTTCAGTATATAAATTTAATTTATTTTACATGGAATAAATTACTTGGTATCTGGGAAATGTACATCCTAAGAGATTTTTTTTTTAATGTTTCCATGCATGAGTATATTCTGTTTTGTGGGTATATAACAAACAAAGTCTCTGGAGACTGAAATATGGCAAATTAAACAATAGAAAAGAGCTAGCTTTGGCATTCTGGATAACAAAAAAGAGATGTACCACACTGAAATTTGGAAGGTGTTTGCATGGGAAGGAAATTAATTGTTAGGAGGAAAAGGGCCATTAGATGAATTCCTTGCATCTTCTTTTTCCCACTGGACTTACTGAACCCCATGAACATATTCCAAGTATTTGTGGATGCCTGTGGATCCACAAGTCCTACTTGCAGACATCATTGTGGATGGAAAAGGTAGGCTAAAAGAAGTCTGTATTTGAGGAGTCATGTTGGACCAGATAAAGGTGGACCGAGAACAGACCAGCTGCGTTGGTAGGCCTCCACATACTTGGCTTGCACTGGGGAGGGCTCAGCCAGGCTTCAAGTACTTTGAATAGGTAAAGTCTAATGTGCTTTATGGGACACAGTAAGAATCCCTCTTCTTGCATTTATTTGTCCTGATTTAGAAGTGGGCGTGGGTTCCATCACAGATCTTTTCAGTGAAAGAGGGGAAGAAAAGGGGTAGGAGGAGTGTTTTGGAAATCATCAAAACAAAAAGTTATGATGCTTCTGACATCCACTCACCTAGTAGAACTTTATTATATTTTCTTCTTAGAGTCAATTATATATTGACCATCTTTTACCCCCTAGCCGGGACCATCATCTTCTGTTTATTTGAAACCCTCCCATAAATAATACAGAAGGGAACCAATTCCACTTGAACACCTGAGTTATTTTGTGTAATAAATGTTGAAGCCAAACATACCTCTTTCTGGCTTTTCCCTTTTTCATTTCATTTTACTAAAAAAAAAGAAAGGAAAAAAAAAGGAGATTGAAATTCTGCCTGATTCTATGTTACTTAGTACTTATTAACTTGTCAGCAGTTCTTACTCTTTAAAAATACTGCATTTTAATTCATTCCTGGAGGCTATGCTACCCAAGAGAAAATATTTGCAAGAGCACTATAATAGCTGACCCAAAATTTTTATTCTCAATTGCAACTATTCATATAGCTTTCAGTCAGGACTGATGTCCTCTGGTAGAAACAATCATTATTCATATGTTCACTAATCTGGATTGTGTGACTATTGACGGCTCTAGAAATTTATCTCCTGTGAACATCCTTGTGTCCACTGGATGGTTTAATGATGCCTGCTGAGTGGCAACTGATTTTTAACTCTTCAAAGTGGGTATCATGACTTTTTTTGGAATAAAATTATCCTCAAAGTAGCATATTAATTATAAACAGTAATGTTATTCCTCTGGTACTAATGGGGAAGCAAAGAGGAGGGAGGTTAAGTAAAAGCCTACTCAAGACTTTAGCAGCATCATAATGTGTGCAATGCACGGAAGTGAGTGCACCGGAGTGTCAGACCAGACTCTATGCGTTGCATCATGCCATAGCACCTGCTTTTAACAACTAATGTGGATTCTGGACTTCCTCTGGGTCTTCATAGATATTATCCAGAATTTCAATTCTTGAATTGCCAGATAATATGAGAAGTTTCCTCTAATGGCACAATTAGGCCTTAACATAACAAAGAATGTCCACCAAATGTCAAATTGGGCTATAGTTAGTTCTTGGAAAATTTTCTACATTAAGGAATTTTTGTTAAAATTCACAATGTTTTTATTAGATCCAAAAGCCTTGAGTTTCTTATATATGTATACACACATGGGCTGAGATTGAAATCCCTATTTAACAATCTTAACAACATTGGCTTGGAAAGCACTGCTTATTTTTGTTATGGAGCAAAAAAATGCAGAAGAGATTTATGTTTACAATTCTGTAGATGATGTTAATCATTTCTTTAAAATAATGGCATAACTAAAACCACTAGTGTCTGTCATCCAATAATAATACATGTGGTTATCTTAAATAGCTGAAAATAAATTCCTACCACATAATAATTTTTATGAAAGAGATGTAAATTCTTCCTCAAGCACTTAAGTAAATGCTAGTCATCTGGCATCCACTTCTTTTATGTTGTGTCATATTGTACCATGAATATTAAAAGTTTGGACAACAATGTATTAAAGTAAACAAATAATGTATACATTAACTTCAGCTACAGTGTATGTGTAAAACTCAAAACTTTAGCATGAATACAGTATTCTGTGAATCCATGACAAGGAATGTATCTCAATCATGTTTGTGCCCCCAAACCACTAAAAATATATGTCTTTCTGGATGGAAGGATTTGGCAGCATGTGCTATGTTGGCTCATCTTTTAGAGCTAATATATTTGTATCAGGTTTTTGTTTATGAACAGCAGAAGACAACTATCTAACTCAAGAGGAAAGTAAGTTTAATAGTAGGATATTAGCTGGTCCATAGGGAAGTAAGAGAACAAAGAGAGGTGAGGTGACCATGTTATAGTCAACAAAAATTGGAGGGAAGAGTATTGGGCATTTCAGATTTGATATGTCAGCAGCAGAATTAAAAAGAGATGGCAATTCCTTTCCCCAGGAGATGGTTAAACAGGTTTGGTCATCTTTATTGATTTCAGTGGGTGAGTATAGTATTTTTACCACTGGGATAAATTAATCAGTGTGCAGGGCAGGGGGAAGGAAGCAATAAATAAAGCCAGAAAACGTGTTCAAACATATTCTTTCCTATGATTAATTTTGGGAACAAAATGATAAAAACTCTTCAGTAAAAAAAGAACAATGGTGAAATTCCAGAGCCCTTTTCAAGTAGAAGAGGACCTGTCAAATGTTAGCAAGTATGCTAAATGGATGGGGCAGGTTTATCATAATAGCTTTTAAGCTTTTTTTTTTTTTTATTTCCATTTGATTACTGGGCCCTAGCAGACAAAGAGAAAGCAAAATCACATTTTTGTATTAACTGCAGGCCTCTATTCTGAAAGTCTGACAGCTCAGTTCTTAAAAAAGATCTCAGAGCAAACTGAAATCATAACCAGATTCCACAATACCGCAGTTGTAGCCAATTTGCCCCAGTCATGGTCTTTAGAAAAGCTAATTAAGCTATTAAAATCTTGTAGGTATTGCCAAAGAAACAATAATACATGATTTAAAAGATATGGATAGTTCTTACACAAATGGTCAATCAAATGCCTACAATGATAAAACCTCGGATACACATACCAGACACTTGTAGGGATGAAGTTAAAAACATACATTTGACTTGCTTATGTGAATAACACTTTGGTTGTTTAAGGGCTTTCATGGCTACAAAAATAGTTTCTTCTCTCTTAATATAATAAAAATAACACTGATTACAACAACTAATATAATAAAAATAACACTGATTACAACAACCAACCTTAACTCGCCTTTGCTGAATCAAACCTATAATCAATTATTTATTTTAGCTGCATAATGACATGATAAGTAATGCTTTCCCCCTAGTAACTGCACCTTTAAACTAGCCAAAAAATATATATGTTCCTTGTGGCCTGTTGGTAAAAATAATGGACAAGACTTGGATACTGCCATTCTAGGAATAGACAATGACAGGTATAGTTTCCAAAGCAAATGCCTGTTCTGTTGCTGCCCGTTTCTACTCTGTTAACGGAACCACTAGCCCCTGGTTTCATTCACTGTTTCCACTTCTGTCCTTTGGACATTGTCCCCCACTTGATTTCCATGGATCATTCCTGAAGGTCTCTAAGCCCAAGATTCAAATGATTTTTTTCCTCCTTTTCCTGCTTTGATAAGCAAATCCCAGAAATATATGAACTCTAATCCCAACAACCTTGACATCATTCCCAGGGTCCAGATGAGTGGATATTATTATCCCTACTGGGGATACATATTAACAGGAACTCTGGGTTAAAATCACTTGCTTCAATATAGCTTTTCTAATATTTTTATATAAAAATCTGCCTTAAAAATCACCCAGGTGAACATGAATGTAGAAGAAAATCCCTTCATTTTTTAAAAATACTTTGTACCTCTACAAGTTAATTGTGTACTAAAAATATAATTAAAATATTTTAAAATTATTTGAAAAGTTAGTTTAAATAACATGATGTTCTTTTGAATTTAACTGATCACCTTAATCATTTTTGGATCATTTCATAATCTAGTAATCAAGCTAAGTGCTATATCTCCCTATCCAATAAATTATTCTACTTTCTAAAATAAGAACACAAACATATCCTCCCCAACACCACACGCATACTGATAATTCCCAGTCTTTCACAGTGAAAAGTCTGCAAAGGCCTCTTATGATTAATTCTCGCCCTACCTTTCCATTACTCCATTATCATTGATCATTTCCACTATTTTGACTGTCTATCTCTCATTATCTCTTTTTATACTCTCTCTCCTACACACACACAGTTTCTGACAAATGTTTCATTGTCCTTAATACTGTTTCTCCTGCAGGAAATACTCTGAGTCAGATATCTCCTCCTACATCCTGATCAGATGTCACTTCATGAAGACTTCCATATGAATCAGAACTCAGGGACTGCAAGTGACAGCGTATCCAAACCAAACTAGTTTAGAGTAGCAAGTTACCTGACTTTGTCAGATAAAGTCCACACCTCTTTCTCTGTATCCCACTTTACCTTGAATTTGATCTTGATTTTAATCTTTATTTTAAAATGGTTTTTTTAGTTATTTTTGAGAGAAAAAGAGAGAGAGAGAGAGAGAGAGAGAGAGAGAGAGAGAGAGAGAGAGAGAGAAAGAGGGAGGGAGAGAGGGAGGAAGGGAGGGAGGGAGGGAGGGAGGGGACATACAAAGAAGGGAGGGGCAGAGAGGGAGAGGAAGACAAAGAATCTGAAGCAGGCCCCAGGTTCTGAGCAGTGAGCACAGAGCCCAACATGTGGCTCAAACTCAGGAACCATGAGATCCTGACCTGAGCTGAAGTCAGATGCCTAACCAACTGAGCCACTCAGCTGTCCCTAATGTTTATTTTAAAAGAATTGTATCTATCTATCTATCTATTTATTTATTTATGTTCTCAATATAGATTGAGGCCACAAGCCAGCACCTGGTATAGAATAAGAATTCAGTAAGTGTTGTTTAAATAAATTTTTATATCCAAAGGTTCTTGTAATCAAAGAAATGTCAGGCTTTAACATCATGAGTTTAGGTTCACTCTCCTTAAATAAGTGTAGTGGCCTACACAAAACCTTAACAAATTGAATTTTAAATTTGTGGAAGGAGGAGAAAAAGATATAGGAGAAAGAAAAAGGGAAAAAGAGAGAGAGAGAAAGGCTTTGACAAACTCTGGAATGAAGAAACTTCTGTGTTCTGAACTTGTGAGATGAAGAGAGTGCTATTTATGAAGTACAGTCTTCTATAAAAATAGGCTCATATTGATTTTGATGACTTTTCTTTTTTATATCCCAAGCATCTGGTGAATATTATTGTTGAGTTAAAGCCTGGGGCCTCAATCCCGGCAGTAACTGCAGTTCAGTGGGTGAGCCAGACCTCTCGTGAGTCAAGAATCCTTGATCATAAATCTCAAAATAACAAACATTAATCAAAGGTCTTGTCATACAATTTGTTTCCATTTTTAGTTCTACAGATTCTGGTTATATCCTACAAGGAAACAGGCAAGCAAAATCTAGTATGCTATTTATCAGACACTATTGATGCACTTTTATATTGTGAGAACAGGTATAGTATTCTTACATTGTACCACACTAGAGCAATCCTGGATTTGTATATTACATTTTTTTCTGGAAAAACAGGATATATTCTTTTGAAAACTGGATGTGTATAGAGAACTATTAAAAGTATTCTTGGGTGGTGACATAATAGAAGTTTCTCTATTTTAACACAAAGCAAAACATACAGGAATAAAGGGAAATACTTGAATTTTGAGATATTTAAATCTTAGGGAAATAATGTGTTTTTATTTTTTTTCTTTCCCCGACTGAACAAAGTTGTAAACCCTGGGCAGAATAAATATAGCAGGTGTATGAGGTGAGGACTGTGAAAACTAAAGAGTAGCAGGTAGATTAAGGAAGAAGACAAGAGTTCAAAGTAAACAATGAGATTATTGTTTTTCTCCATCTGATGTCTTTCAGGATAGACTCAAAGCAGCCCCAAAACAAGAAGTGGGCTTTTGTCCAGAAAGAGAGGGATGAAAAAGAAGCCCTGTATAGTTTGCTCATGATCATTGGGAAGACATCTCCAAATGTTCATTCCTAATAGTGGAAGAAATCTATTTTCTGTTATTTGCTTTTCTCCTTTCTCTTATTCCCAACATAGCCTACAGGAACCTAAAGTTCTCAGGGTGGGGAAACCTCCTCTCTGATGAGAGAGACGCTGATTTCTAGAGGGTGGGATGAACCCTGATCATTTTTTTTCTCTTTCCTCTTAATGTGGCCCCAAATGCAGGTACTTTTGTAAGAAGTATATAGCAGAAAAGAGTGAAGCTCCAGTTTTCTGACTGAAGGACCTAAAAAAGAGCCTTGGGAAACCATAAAGCAAGAGGAATTGTCGGGAAAATAGACAACATACAGTTGTTTATGAACTCCTAGGATTGCCTATGGACTGTTCTTGCATGGCTCTGACCCTAAAGAGCATTGACGGTAGAGTCCAACTAGTTCCCAGATTGGCCACTGGGTAGTACACATAGGAAAGAGTTCTGACTACATCTGCAAAAGCTCTGAAAACAAAACTGATAATTTAAATACAAATTTCATTGTCAAATTATCAACAGTCAAATTATCTTTCATACTTAGAGATTTTGGTAGTTTGTGGTATTTCAGGAAATAGCTCTGTTCTTTGCACACTGTTAAATAGATGTGTACAGAATTGTTTTTAGTAGTCCCTTAAAACTCTGTAATGTCTACGGGGTCTGTAGTGATATATTTTTTTTCATTCCTCACGTTTCATATAGCATTATTGAAACATAATTGATATAAAAATTAAATCTACATAATGTATGAATTTTGATGAGGTTGGGTTTATGCACACAACCTTCATACCATCACCACAGCCAAGATTATAAACATATCCATCATTTCCAGAAAGATTCTCTGAGGCCTTTTTTCCCTTTCCTCTCTCTTTCTCTGTCTCTCTGTCTCTCTGTGTGTATGTGAGATAAAGACCTCAATATAAGATCTACCATCCTAACAAGTTTTTAGAGTAAGCAACACTGTGTTGTTAAGTATAGATCAAATGTTGTAGAGCAAGTTTCTAGAATTTACTCGCTTTGTAAATTTATACCTGAAGCTTTATTTAACTATTGAATAACAACCCCCATAACCCCAACCTCTAATAACCACAAGCCAATCTTCTGCTTCTTTAGGTTTGACTACTTTAGATGCCTCCTATAAGTGGAATCATATAGTATTTGTCCTTTGGCAATTGATTTATTATGCTGAGTATATTGTCTTCTAGGTCCATCTATTTGTCACAGATGGTAAAATTTTCTTCTTTATTAAGGTTGAATAATAATCCATTATATAAATATATTTTATTTATCCATTCATCTGTCTGTAGATATTAGGCTGTTTCCAGATTTGGGCTATTGTGATTAATGTTGTAATAAACATGCAATGCAGATATCTCTTAATGATTCTGATTTCAGTTACCAAGAAAATCCAGTGGCTATTTGTACAGAAATAGAAAACAAATTCTAAAATTCATATAGAATAACTAAAGATCTAGAATATTCATGTGATCCTGAGAATGAAGAGCAAAGATAAAGGCATCACACTTCCCAATTTTAAAATATGTTATAAAGCTACTGTAATTAAAACAAAATGATGTTGGCATAAAGATATACACACTGACCAATGGGACAGATTAGAGAGCTCAGAAATAAACTCATGCATATACAAGGTGTCAAGAATACAAGTTGTAAAAATGATAGTCTCTTCAAAACACCATGCTGGGATAACAGGATATTCACATGTAAAAGGATAAAATTGGACCTCTATCTTCCGCCACACACAAAAGCCACTGAAAGCAGATTAAAGACTTAAACCCAAGACCTCTAACTGTAAAACTTCTGAAAGAAAACATAAGAGAAAAATCTTCATGACACAGATCTTGGCAATTATTTCGTGGTTGTGACACCAAAAGCACAGGCAACAAAAACAAAAATAGACAAATGGGACTACAACAATCTAAAATGTTTCTGAAGAGCAAAGGTAACAATAGACAGAAGAAGAAGGAAACATACAGAATGAGAAAAAAACTATTTGCAAAGCATATATCTGATAATGGGTAACTTCACAGGATATATAAGAACTCCTACAACTCAATCACTCACACACACACACACGCACGCACACATACACCACTAGTCCAATTAAAAAGGCAAATGACTTTAATAGACATTTCTCCAAAGACAACACACAAATGGGTCAACAAGTATATGAAGTGTTGTTCAAATCACTAATCACCAGGGAAATGAAAATCAAAACCACAATGAGATATGACTTCACACCAGTAGGATGGCTATCATTAAAGAAAATAAAGATACACACTAACAAATAGACAAGTTGGGTTGCTTGTATGCACTGTTGATGGGAATGTAAAACAGAGCAGCCAGTATGGAAAAGAGTACCGATGTTTCTCAAAAATTCAAAATTAGAAATGCATATCAAAAGTATAATCAAATATCACCTTACAATTTTCAGAACTGTAAAAGACAAGAATAACAACTATTGGTGAAAATGTGGAGAAAAAGGAACCCACATGCACTCTTGGTGGAAATGTAAATTAGTGCAGCCACTGTGGAAAACAGTATGGTGGTTCCTAAAAAAAATTAAAAATAGAAATGCTGTATGATCCCAAATCCTAAACCCTCTATAGCATATTTACCCAAAGAAAACAAAACCACTAATTTGAAAAGATACATGCACCCTATGTTTCCTGCAGCATTATTTAGAATTGCCAAGGTACATAATCAATGTAAATGTTCATCAATAGAAAAATGGATATGGGTGGTTGGGTGGCATAATTGGTTGAGGATCTGACTCATGGTTTTAGCTTAGGTCCACATCGAGCCCCCATGTCCCCATGTGGAGCTTGCTTAAGATTCTCTCTCTCTCCTTCTGCCCTTCTCCCCTCTTGCACAGTTTCTCAAATAAAAATTTCTAAAAATGAAAAATGGATAAGGAAGATGTGGTGCATACACACACACACGCACACACACACACACACACACACTTTACACAGCCATAAAAAAACAAAGAGATTATGCCATTTGCAACCAAATGTATGGATCTGGAGTGTATTATGCTAAGTTTAGTAAGTTAGACTGAGAAAAACAAATACCATATGATTTCACACACATGTGGAATCTAGGAAACAAATGAATCAACAAACAAAAAGTACAATCTTCTCTAAAAATACAGAGAACAAATTGATCATTGCCGCAGGGGAGGGGGCGGGATGGTGGGGAGTGAAAGATAAGGTCTTTCAGTTACGGAATGAGTAAGTCATGGGAGTAAAAGGCACAGTGACACTGTAACAGAGATATAGTGGGACAGATGGCAGCTACACTCGTGAACATATCATAACATACAGAGAAACTGAATCACTGGGTTGTGCATATGAAACTAATGCAACAGGATGTGTCAACCTTACGCAAAATAAAAATAAAAATTCAAATGAAAAAAA
>PISW01012632.1:0-31348 GCA_004023785.1 Mungos mungo | reverse complement strand
GGAGGGAGGGGGAGGGAGGGAGGGCAGGGGAGGGAGTAGAGGGAAGGGAGGGAGGGGAGGGGAGGAAGCGAAGAAGCAGAGAAAGGACAAGAGGCAGGCCCTGCCTTTCCCTCCGCACCAGGGACAGAGATGTGGAGACTTGGGTACAGGGACGCTTGGAGGAGCCCCCGGGCCCAGCCCTCTGCGTCCGTCTCTGGCGCAGCCTGCGTGTCCGTGATGAGCAGTGTCACTGCGACAAAGACAAGGACCGAGAGCCCACGTCTCCTACTTACAGACGCCGCACGGGCCGGCTGCCGGCACAGGGGTGGGGACAGCCCCGGCCTTGGCACCTCTGGCCCCTGCCACCAAGGCACACGGGGGACGGCCGTGCAGGTACCTGACACTCTGCACAGAAGGGGCCGGGTCCTCTGTCCCGGGGACCCCGGGGAGACGGTGCCCGTGCTGTTACCGTCAGCGAGGGCTGGCCGCAGGCGCCCGCACTCGGGGGCTGCCCATTGCCGCCCAGGGAGGCCGGGGGTCCCCACAGACGGTCATGCACCGGGGGCATCGTCTGTCCCTGCACGCCTCCCAAAGGGACCTGCTCGTCCCTTTCCTAAATCGGGGCTCCGTCCGAGACCTGGGTTCTGGGCCACAAACCTCAAAACGTCACAAAGGCCGCTGACCACCAGCCCCACAAAGGAGCTCACCAGGTGCCCCGGCCGTCCCCCCACCTCCCGGGGGCCCAGTCCGTCCCCCCACCTCCCGGTGCCCAGTCTGTCCCCCTCCCTCCTGGTGCCCAGTCCATCCCCCCACCTCCCAGGTGCCCAGTCCATCCCCCCACTTCCTGGGTGCCCCAAACAGGAGCCTGGGGGTCCCCTGACTCACCCGCCCCGGCCGCCCCCACGCCCCAGTCACCGCCAAACCCCGCAGAGGCGCTACTCGCCCGTCCCCTCTCCCCCTCCCGCCCCCCACGGCCTGCCCTTCGGGCGGGAGGGCCCTGGCAACTGCGTCCACGGTCATTAGCATTCAACCTGCTCCTCTTCCCTTCCTGAGCTGTTGTGCGAAGGTCAGTTTAATAAGCGCCGTCAGCTGCCAGCCGCGGGCCTGGCACCCGGACGCCCCCTCGCCCCCTCTCCACACGGCACCCCCGTTGATTTGGAGTGAAGCAAGGGGCTTCTATTCTTCCCTTTATAAAATAATGGTTTTCATAATCACTGGTTCCCGGGATTCTAAGGGAGGCGGGCGGGCTGAGCGGCGGCACCGTCGGGCCTTGATCCTCGCCCGGCCCACGGCTGCGCCCGCCCGGCTGCCACCGTGCCCCCTGCCCCGGGGGAGGTGCTGCTAATTCGGGCGACAGCTGTGGGCGGGCGCCCGCGGCTGAGGCGGAGGCATCAGGGCGGTCCTCAGGGTCCCGGTCATCGTGTTGACAACGCCTCCCCCCAGGGAAACCCAGGGGCTGTGGTCACTTTGCGGGTCCGCTCGGCGT
Organism: Mungos mungo; assembly: GCA_004023785.1. Classification (NCBI taxonomy): domain Eukaryota; kingdom Metazoa; phylum Chordata; class Mammalia; order Carnivora; family Herpestidae; genus Mungos; species Mungos mungo. The sequence continues at coordinate 29,883 of PISW01012632.1, read as the reverse complement.
CCGCGGGGCACAATCAGGCACAAGGAAGTAGCCCACACATCCCGCACGGTGGTCACTCAAATAATGGAGCCACTGGGGGCCAACGTGGGGTGGAGCGGGACGGGCTGGGGCCCCTCGACGGGTCGGAGTCTCGAAGGGCCAAGGGAGGAGGCCTTCCCAGAGCACGGATCGCCAGGCTGTGACCACCGGCGAGGGGACAGGAAGACAGAAATGGGACGGGGCCAAGGTCTGCACGCTCGCTTCCAAGTAGCGGATGTATGACATCCCGGGGAGCCAGAAGACGCGTGAAGAAGGGCCCCTGAGGGGACAAGGGACAGGCGGGGTCCCGGTCGGCCTGGCACCAAGGTCGTCCAGCAGGAAGAGGGAGGCTCACTGTCCACCCTGAGGTAGGTGATGTTGGACCCACTTCACAGATGGGGAAACTGAGGCTCGGGGCCCTCGGTTCCCAAATCAAACGCTCTGGGGAGGGGGTGTCTGACTGGCTCTGGCTGATTTTTTGGGCTATGTCACACCTTCCAGCGAGGTTGGGGGCTGCTCAAGGCCCAGAGAGGAGTAAATGTCCACCCGCATGTCTTAAAATTAAGAGGAGACATCTGAATCCAGAAAGAACAGTCTCTCGCACAATACGGGAATGGTTTTAAAACAGAGGCCTAGGAGCTGTTGAGAGACCACCGGGGGGCCGACGTGGCCCGCAGGGAGTCCAGGGACCAGGGGCCGAGTGGCCGTCATCACAGCCCAGAACCCGCTCGCGGCCCGCGCATGGCCTCGGAGGCACACGTCTGCCCCTGTGTCTCTGCGCCCACCGCGGGGCTCGCACAACAGGAGAGCCCGGCACGTCCGCTAAACCCAGCGCCGCCCCCGAGGGAAGGTTACCGCGACGGGGGACTGTCTTCACTGCGGCTCCCGGGCCACGGGGCCACTCGGCGGCCGAGGCAGGACCCGCGCGAGCCACACAGGCCCCAGCTCCGTCCCAGCTCCGTCCCCTCGTCCGCTGGCTGGCTCATCCGTCCGTCATTCATTAGCTGGGTGACCCGGGGGAGACCACTCAACTTCTCTGAGCCTCAAATTCCCCAACTTCAAAGGGAGAGCGCAAAACCACGAGGACAGAGACCAGCACGTTCTAGGCCCTGGAAGGTCACAGGCCCCGCCACGCTGTCCCCACCATTCTTGGGAGGATACAGAGGGCCCTGCCCGCCATCAGAGGGCCCTCAGGGGTCCCGCCCACACAGCTGACCCCCCGCGGTGCCGTGGACAGTCCCTGTGCCACCCAAGGCCTCGTCGTGGTTGTGAGAACGGGTCACTCGTCAGCCGGCCTGAGAGGTCACTCCCTGGGGCACCCGGAGGGAAGGGGAGAGGCCTGGTGGGACCGCACCTGGGGACCCTGGGAGGCTGGGCTTGCCCTGCGCAGGTGTGGGGGGGGAGGGTGCAGGGGAGGATGAAAGCACCAGGGAGGGGCAGCCAGGGCCAGCAGGCCTGGGGGAAGGACACAGGTGGCTCTGCTGGGGCTCGGGGGAGAGCCGCCCTGGCATGGGCCGCCTCTCGGGGGAAGGACGTCCTGAGCCCGGTCACCACACCTCCCGGAGCCCGCTCTCCTATCTGCAAAATGGGAATCGCGTACCCACGACGCAGAAAAACTAATGCCTTGTATCCCGCCAGGCAAACAGAAGGCAGATCAGTGGTATTTAATATTCAGTCACTGGTAAGAATATTAAAAAGATCATTAGCCACCTCACGGGGCATTAGTCGTGAAATAACGCCCGTGTCCCCAGCGTGCGCGGCCGCCGCGGCTCTCGGAAGGACAGCTGCTCTTCCCCATGCTAGCCCATCGTGGCACCGGGGCCGGCCCCCCTCCCAGTGGATGGACGCAGCAGACCCTCTCTGCCTGTCCCCGTCACCCCCTGCGGCGCTGTCACTTGGGGACACCATCTTGCCCGCAGGAGCGGGGGCTGGTCCTCGGCGGCCTATCTGAATTCTTCAGGGTAAAGTGCTATTTATGCCCAGTGCCGCTGACCTGATTTTAATCCGGCTTCATTAATGCCTGCAGCCATTGAACGGAATGCGTTCCGTGGAAAAATAAACTCGCTCGCCCAGAACGGTGCTCTAACAGCAGCCGGCAAAGGTCAGAGACGGAGCGCGTTTGCGGGCAGCTGTCAGGTCTCTGTGCAGGACTTTGGAAGCTCCATGGGTCCTTCTGATGCCGGAGCACCGGCGACGGGCTCAGCCTGGGTGTTTTTAGACCTGCCGTGGCCCCTCTGCCTACGCAAAGCCAATTAAACAAAGAGCGAGCAGCATCCCTGAGCACATTTCCGGAGCGGTTCTTTCCTAAAAATAAATTACCCGGCGTCGCTCCGCCTGGCGTTAGAGCTGCAGGACACTGTCAGAGCACACGCCTGGGGGACGTCAGCGGAGGCTGTGCGCTGGCTGAGGGGGCTTTCCCACGGGCGTGCCGAGCGTGAGCTGGCTCCTCGGTCCTCTGTCCCCGCCCAGGGCACTGGGCTGCCACCACCAATGACGGCGGGCCGCGGAGCCCGGCCGGTGCGGTGTGCGCGGCCTCCGTGCTCACCCAGGACCGGCTCAGCGGTCCCCCCACCACCCACGGGGGAGGGGGAGGGGACTCACTCGGAGAGGCAGCAAGAAGCCCCTCGGAGGCTCGGTGACTCTCTCGAGGTCACCCGGCTGGGACATGGGGTGGCTGGGACCAGAACCCAGACCTGTCAGACCTCAGAGCCTGTGTGCCCGCAGCCGGGGCCCAGGGGTCACAGGCCGCGATGCGTCGCCCAGCCGGGGGATGGAGCCCAGGGTGGCCAGGACTTCCAGGATCTCAAGAGGGTCGAAGCATCTCCAGAACGTTGTTGTTTTTTTTTTTTAATTTTTAATGTGTATATATTTTTGAAAGAGAGAAACTGACCGAGGTGAGCAGGAGAGGGACAGAGAGGGAGAGAGACACAGAATCCGAAGCAGCTCCAGGCTCCAAGCTGTCAGCACAGAGCCTGACGCGGGGCTCGAACCCACGAACCGTGAGATCATGACCTGAGCTGATGTTGGACACTTAACCGACGGAGTCGCCCAGGCGCCCCTCTCTGGCACTTTTCTAAAGTTGGTGACTGTGACGGGTTGGATTTCATCCCCTCCAAACTCATGCTGAAGTCCTCACCCCCTCCCACAAGCCTCAGGATGTGACTTTCTTTGGCCACAGGGTCACTGCAGTGGTGTCATCGCTAAAGGTGAGGTCACGGGTGGGCCGGGTCCAGTCTGAAGCGTGTCCTGACAGAAACGTGTGCCAGGCGAGGAGGAAGAGGCCCAGGGAGAAGACGGCCCTCTGCCAGCCGGGGGAGAGGCCTGGGACCCGCCCCCCGCCGTGGGGCCACCCCGCTCACGCCCGGATCTCGGACAAGCCTGTCCAGCCCGCGCCTGGAGACGCTACTCCACTTCCCGCATCTCAGACGCATCCTCCTCCTTTATAACGAAAGGGGGCCTCTCCGTCCGCGCCACCCACCTCGCGGGACTGTGGCGACGGTGCCGAGACACAGAGGCGTGTGTTTTATTCTGTTCTGTGCACCATTGGCACCGTCCGGGTGATCTGCACGCAGCACCTGCCGCCCCCCGTCCAGGAAACAGGCATCGAGCCGGCGCCCAGCGGGTGCGCCGAGTGACGCGGACGGTCTGACTCGCAAGGAGGGCACAAGGGTTAGGAAGATTCTGGCACCGATGACGCGGCACCAACGTGCATCCAGCTCAGAGCCTGGTTGAGATCCCCTCTCCCTGCCTCTGCCCCACCCCTGCGCACTCTCCCTCTCAAAATAAAAACTCTAAAAAAAGCAAATAATCTAAAATTAAAATGAGTCGACCTCAAAAAGAGGAAGAACGCAGCCTAAGGAGTGTATCGGGTTTGGTGGGCGGGTGGGGGGCCTGGCAAACCCACTACTCTGCCTCAGTCTTCTCTTCCGTGAAAGGGGACCAAGCAGAACCATCATAACGGGAACGCCTCGTCCATAAAATGGGGGGAAGGGTAACACCAGCATCAATGCGGGGACCCGGGCTGGAGACGCGGCCGATGAGGAGCCTCCTACGGGCATCTGTGGCCCCTCCTCCTGACCAGGTCACCCCAGCCTGCCGCCTGACCCCCTCGGTCACCGCGCCCGCCTGGCAGATCGAAACCGCACTCAGGCTGAGGGGGCTCGGGCTCCAGAACCTTCCTCTGAGAACACGACGAGCAGGGAGCCCGGGTGCTGTGTTTTCTCTCTGACCTGCTCGCGCCCCTCCTCGGGAACGGGAGGTGGCGCTGTGCCACGGGGCTCCCTCGCCCAGAAGGAGGCTCGAGTCCCCGGGGCCGCCTGGAAGGGATCCCCAACCGGAGGAATGCCGTGCCGCTCCCAGTCTTCCCCGGAAGCCCCTGCTGGCAGAGAGCACTGGGCACAGAGCCCGCCTCCCCGGCCACAGAGGAAGGGCAGGCCCGGGCGAGGGCCCCCGGGGGCTGGGGTGCAAGGAGGCATCCACCCCGTCCCCCAGCCGGGCCTGGGGCTACGTGGCCCCATCGGGCCTCACGCCAAAACTAAACCTCTCCTCCCAAACCAAGAAAGAATTATTTCCCTTTCCCCCAAGACAGCTGTGCTAACTCACGCCATCTTCCTGGAAACCGGAGTCTCTGAAAGGCTAAGTCACCTTGCGGAGGACAAAATTATCACTCAATTAGCACTGTAGGGATTAGAGATTATTAGCACGCTGGGTGTGCAATTAGCACCTCCTCACATCCCATCCTCAGCCAGCGTCCCACCCAGGGAGTGCGGCTGGAGCCAGCTGGCCCCGAGAGCCGCCCGAGGGCCCTCCCGCCCACAACGCCCGGCTGCCGGCTGCCGTGTGACGTCACACATCCGCATTTTCACCGCTGGGATCAGCACCCATTCCTCAGGCCGATACAGTCGCATTTTATCGTTTTTAGTGAGATGTTTCATATAAAAAAGCAAAGGATGCGCCCTGGAGCAGGTTTGAGTGGACGCCCAGGAGGAGGCCCAAGGTCACGGCCGGGGTGGGGGGGAGCTGTGACCTCTGCACCAGCCAGATCCGGGGTAAAGGGACGGGGGGCGGGGCCGGGGCCCCTCACCTCCGCCACAGGGCTCCCAACGCCTTCTCGGTTCCCAGAAGGAGGGCTGAGCTAAGGGACGTAAGATGTGCGGCGTGTGACAGGCCAGCGCCGTGGCGGCCAGCCAGCAGGACCAGACCGGACGTCGTTTATTCACTGACGCGGCCACTGACGCGGCAGATACTCGCGGGGACCACGAGGTGGTCGGCGCGGCGTCGGTCCCCACACGGCAGCTCTGAGCGGGACAGACCTGGCCCTCCCCTCGTGGGTTTCTCAGAACCGCGCACAAAGAGGGGGCTCCGCGGACCGAATGTTTGCGTCCCCCTAACATTCCTCTGCTGAAGCCCCAACCTGCGGTGTGAGGGCGTAGGCGGTGGGGCCTTTGGGGGGGACGAGGTTTAGATGAGGTCATGCGTGGGGTCCCCATGATGGGAAGAGGCAGGGAGGGGCGCCCGGGGGGCTCCGGCGGTTAAGCGTCCGACTCTTGGTCTCAGCTCCGGTCATGATCTCACGGTTCGCGAGTTCAAGCCCCACCTCGGGCTCTGCGCTGACAGCTCGGGGCTGCTTGGGATTCTCGCTCTGTCTCTTTCTCTCTCTGCCCCTCCCCCGCTTGCTTTCTCCATCTCTCAAAATAAGTAATTAAACTTCAAAAAATATTTAAAAAAAGAAAGGAAGGCAGAGAGCTCTCTCCCGGGGATGAGCACACAGCAGAACGTGGCTGCCGACGAGCCAGGAGGAGGGAGGCCCCCCCTCCGGCCTCCACAACTGTGAGAAATCACTGTCTGTTGTTTAATCTCCGGGTCTCTGACATTTTGTTCCAGCAGCCGGAACGACTAGACGGCCCGGGCAGAAAACAAACCAAACAGATAAGCAGTATGTCCTATGTCAGATGGTGATAAGCCATGGGGGAAACAGAGCCGAGAAAAGGAGAGGCTGGTGAGTGAGCTGCCCCAAGGGCCAGGGGGCAGGCCTACTTCGGGTTGTCTGACCGCAGAGGTGACAATCGGGACCTGCAGACAAGCTGGCCCTGTGAAGACTAGTTCCAAGCAGAAGAAAGGCAGTGCAAAGGCCCTGAGGCAGCAACAAACTCAGGCACCTCCAGGGACAGAAAGAAGCCAGAGGGGCTAGCGCTGAGAAACCAGGGGAGGTGGAAGAAAGTGAGATCAGGCAGGGGCGGGGCGCGGAGGGGTCTTGGCAGAAGAGGATCCGCCTCCTGCCGGCTGGTCGACCGCTCAGCCAGGAAGCCCCCAAACCCTGGGATTTCTTTTTCTTTTTAATTTTGGTAATGTTTATTTATTTTTTGAGAGAGAGAGACAGAGCATGAGCAGGGGAGGGGCAGAGAGAGAGGGAGACCCAGAATCGTAAGCAGGCTCCAGGCTCTGATCTGTCAGCACAGAGCTCAATGCAGGGCTCAAACCCGTGAACCGTGAGATCATGACCTGAGCTGAAGTCAGACACTTAACCTACTGAGCCCCCCAAAACCCTGGGACTTCTTGATCCACACCCCCCCTCGCCAGGCAAGAACTGACTGGCAGCAAAGAAATACTAGGTATTCACCAAAGGCCATTTCCTTTACCCCCGGACTGACGGCAAGACCACATTTGCAGCCCCTTGAGGTCAAGTTGAGCCCCGAGGTGGAAAGGACAGAATCCTGGCTTCCGTGAGCTCCGCGGTTCATATTTTCAAACTTCAGCCCAACGCTCCCTGCACGAGGGCACAGCCCTGGGCTCCTAGCTGCTCTGCCTTTGATTCTTTACCCCCCTTTTCAAACCTGCACAGGCCTGTGCTCCCCCTTCCCACCCATGCAGGGGAAATGAAGGACCCCCCGGCCAGAGGAGATGCCAGAGCCAAGAGGCACGGGAGCCCGGGCCCCGAGGTCCCCGCCCACCGCTGGTCCCCCTCCCCCAGAACCACCCAGTCTGGCTGCTGCGTGAACAAAAAATAAGCATTAGTGCTGCGTCATTAATTTGGGGGGGCGTCTTCGTTACGACGGCGAACCTTCTCGGACTGACACAGATTGTGGAGCAGAGTTATTTGTCCAGAGATGTTCCGAAGCTGCCCTAAGCCTGAGGGGCACATCCTGAGGCCGAGGGAGGGCTGGGGACGCCGCAAGCCTGAGGGGCACTTAGGGCTTAACTGGAGATGGGTCTGGAGAGGAGAAGGGCAGGGAGGAGGGCCTTCGGGGGCTGCCACGCGCAATTCCAGAATTACGCCGACGAATAAAAACATCGCTAGCCAGACCGATAAACAGCAGATTGAGTGCTGTCAGGAAAGTGGGCTGTTTTTTTCCCGTGTATGTTCCGTGTTTTTCTAATCACTTGATAGTGTTTGGAAACAAGATAAGATCTGGCAAGACCGTCATAAAAGCCACCTCACGTATTACGAACTCTGAGATGCCGGACATCAGAATATTAGAATATTATGAACTCACGCCGATCACGCGGCCAGAGCAGATGGGTGAGCTCAGATCCGGTCTTCGCCTCCTTGGGGGCTGAGATGTGCCGCGCCAGCCCCAGTGCACCGACTGTGGGGACCCGGCCCCCCCTGCCCCCGACCCCCAGCTTCCACGCCGTGTCTGCCCCCGAGTCCTTCACCCACCAGCTCGCTCGATTTTCCACCGTGTTCAGCACACTCTCTAATCTGATTGGCGCATGTTTCCTTCCCGCTCCGGTTTGTAGAAATACCCTCGGCGCCCGTGCGGAGGTTACACGAATAGAAATCAGGTCTCTCTTTGTCAAGAGCAAGATGCCTGAGGTTTTCCCTTCATTCAAGACAGGCGTGGGGCCTCTGGCCGCCTCCCCTCACCGCGGGCGGCTGAGCTCTGCCGTCCCGCTGGCCTGGCCTGGCCTGTGCGGCCACCGCAGCCTGGGCAGGGGGCAGGCAAGCTTTTGCCCTCTGGTGCCTGAGGAGCTCTGGACACACGACAGGATCAGGATCCGTGTCAGGATCCGGGCCTTGCCCAAGGTCATCGCCGTGCCACAGTCCGGGGCTCCGTGGACAATAAAACGCAGCCAGTGCCGAGAACCGTGTTTCCAGCCGGACTCGAAGCCGTACATTCCGGAAGTGGACGGAGGGGGCTGCGGTTCAGGGGAGACGGGGGGTTGGGGGGGCCGGCAGGGGAGGGTCTGCTTCCCCGCCACCGCGATCGGCTCCCCTGGGTGTTCAGGGTGGACCACTGAGGTCACTGGGCTTCCCTGAGGGGACCTCACAGCCACTGGGCCCCTGGGCTCATAAAACATTCGTCACCCAACGTTCTGTTAACGTGACAGCGGGGGTCGGACTCGAAATGCCCAAAGCAGGGGGGACGGCAAGCCCATGTCCTCTCCGCCGCCCCGGCCAGGTAGCCTGCAGAGGACCCACCACCTGAATCCTGCACAGTTTACTGGGCAGGGTCTCGTGGGGGACAGCAGACCCACTGTCCATGGCACCCACTCCCGCCTCCGGGCTCTCCTGGACCCAGAGCACAGGCACCTGCACCCCGGGCTGAGCCCGCCACTCCAGGTTTGACCCTGGGTCCCGTGGACACCTGGCCTTCCTCACACGGCACTATTGACAGAGCTGCGTCCAGACCCTGGGGAACCCTGGGCAGCCCCCCGAGTCCTCGCACCTGTGCAGTCAGCACCTGCCATGAGATGCCGGCAGTCACCCCGGCACTCCCCGCCTTCCCACTCAAAGCACGTGCAGGAACCTCCCTGCTCAGACCACCCCGAGGACCACTGGGCAGCCACCCTCTGGGCCCCTCGCTCCCGCCCCCTGCACCCCACTGCTGACAAGGGCTCTCACCCCAGGAGCTGTCGCCCCACCAGCAAGCAGGGAAAGGACTCTAGAATCAGGAAGGCACGCAGCAAGAGACCTTGCCTCCCCCAGCCTCAGTCTCCCAATCTGTCACACGGGGTTCCTTCCCTGCCTCTGCCTGTGGCTGGAACCCCCAGGAACCATGGTTACAAGGGCCCCCCTACAGGGCGATCAGCCCCGTGCTCACCCCGGCCTCCTCCAAACCAGCTCTGAGGCCCTGGGGAAGGCCAGCTACATCCCACCCTCACGTCCTCATTTGCGAAGCTGAGTCGTTGGACCAGACCATTGCCTCATTCATTTAAACTGGCGCCTGTCCGAAGCCCGTGCTATGCCTGGTACTTCTGTGCTCGGCTCTGGGGGCAAGGACTCAACTAAGACCCAGCCCAGGCGCTGGCAGCATTCAGAGGCTGGTGAGGGAGACCGAGCTGCACCAAACATCCCACGGTTCAGTGGTTAGGGCTGTGGCATGTGGGTGCAGAAGCCGAGAAAAAGAAGCAAGCAACTCCACCTGATTTGTCAATCACTGTGTACCCAGCACCTGACACAGGGCAAGCTCAGGAAATGCCGGGTGTGCGGCTGGGTGGGTGGGTGCATGGGGGGTGGGGGGGTGAGGGGATGGATGGACAGGGGGATGCATGGATGGGTGAATGGGTGGATAGATGGCTGGATGGGTGGGCAGGCTGCTGGATGGGTAGGTGAGTGGGTAATGGATGGAAGGATGGACTGGTGGGTGGGTAACAGGTGGATAGGGGTTGGATAGTAGGTAAATGGGTCGGTAGACGGATGGATGGATGAGGAGGTGGGTGGGTGGGTGGTAAGTAGGTGGGGGGATGGGGGCTGGACAGCTAGGCGAATGGGTGGGAGGGTGGATGGGAGAGAGGAGAGGAAAAGAGATAGATGGGAACTCTGTGACGTCCCAGAGGAGCGTGAGCTGTCCCTTCCTCTGTGGCCCCGCAGAAGCCCCCTCAGCAAGGGCCTGGCCGAGAGAACTCTTGCCCAGGACCCACCTAACAGGATCAGGCAAAGACCTAACGAGAGGAGAGGAAGAGAACGAGGAGGGAGACAGATGGGCAGGGAGGACAGAGGGCAGCGAGCTGGACAACATGGCGGGCGGACAGGAGATGAAAGGAGTGGGGGAGGGGAAGGAGCCAGCCGTGTCTGTGTGGTGGGGGCCGGGGAGGGGACGGAGACGGCAGCCCAGAGCTGGCCTGACCGACCCGGTGATGACCCGGACGCCGGGCCGTGGCCTGGAAGCCTGACGGGAACAGCAGGACGCCACCCGTGCTCCTGGTTACGCACGGCGACGGTGACCCGGGCAGCAGAGGGCCCGTGGCTCCCAGCAGATGGTCCACACGGGACGCCAGAGGGCAGGGGTCAGCGTCCACACATCCAGGCAGTGCACCACTGCCGACCTCGGAGCGACGCTGGCCCGGAGGAACCCCAGGGAAGGCCCAGCCTGCGAGTGTGGCCCACGCGCGTGGACCACGGAGCCAGGCTTCCAAAGGCCGGGCCCAGATGCAGATGTGGCTCAGAAGCCGCCCAGGAGTGACCCTCAAGGCCATCGGGTCTTTGGCCTACGGGACACCTGGGACGAGGGCCTGCCTTCTGCGTCCCGCCTTCATGCCCCTGGAGCGCGGCCCCTGACCCCAGGCCGAGGGAATCCGCCCCCAGCCTCCCCAGGAAGCCCGCCGCCTGGACTCGGTGCCCTGCTGCCCCAGGACCAGCTCCCTCCTCCGCCCTCACGGAGCCCAGCCCGCCCCTTCCGAGCCCCCTCCTGGCCCCGGAGGGTCCGCTCCTGGTCGTGGCCACCACACCCTCCGCACCTCGGTCCTGCGCATCCACAGCCTTCAAGGCTCTTCCTCCCCTCCCCTGCCCTCCCCTCCCTAGTGAGGCCGTGCCCCCCGAGCCCAGCCCAGAGTCCCGGATGAAGCAAAGGCAGAGGACATGCTCCGGTGGCCAGGAGGGACGGATGCAGACATGCGGCCACCAGGGCCCCCAGGAAACGATGAGGTGTTTGTAAAATGCATGTGGGGAGGAAGAGGGACTCCCATGGGTGCAGAGGCCCCAGTGGAGGTGTGAAAAGGGGATGTGCTGAGGCACCTCAGGGGACGGCCTGCACTCGTCCAGAAGGGTCGCCAGGGCAGGGCGGCCCTCGGCACGGTGGGAGGGGTCAGAGCCTCAGAGGGAGGGCGGGAGCCCAGATTCCAGCGACCGCACTCCGGCCCCGGCCCCGGGCCCCTGGGGCACCCGCCCACCCGGAAAGCTTGCGTCGAGGGCCCAGGATGGACGGTGCTCCGGCACCCGGCTGGGGACCTGGCCCGCGAGGAAGGCGTCCGCGAAACCGGGTCCCCCTCTGGAGCGGCCGACACACGTCATGTGAGGGAGGCGGCGTCTCCCTACCGTCCGTCTAGAACCAAGGAGGCCGCAAGGGGGTTTTCCCACAACGTGAGGCCCCTCGGAGGATGATACTCCGCATTCTCGTGGCACAAGAAGAGACAACCGTTAAACACAGGGGGGAGCCGCGTGGCCCTGGCCCGGTCGCCCAGCCTCTGGAAACCTCAGTGTTCCCATCTGCGAGGTGGGGTTGATGGCGGGAGCCGGGCTGTCAGGAGAGCTGAATAATGAACGCGTGACAAGCATCTAACAACAGGGCCTGACGTGTTATCGGAACGCAGGAAACACGACTCATTTTTATTAGTCCTCACGTTCACGGAGGACTTCCTCGCACAATTCGCTTTCTCCGAATGAACTCCGGCTTCCTGATTCCTGTGAGGAAGCCAGGGCGCCGGGAGAATGAGGGGCCTGAAGGCCATGCCCTTAGGGGCGAGGAATGTGCCCCGGGAAGCCCCGGGGGCAGCGGGAGGCACCCACACGGGGATCGTGTCACCCCAGCTCCTCAGGCCGCCCGGCCCTGCGCAGAGGACTCTGGGGTCAGTGAGCTCCCCTCTGCGGCCTCCTCCGGTCGGTCGTTAGGCAGCTGCGGAAACCCGCCGCCCGCCAGTCGGCAGGACGGCGGCTGCCTCGGCCTGTTCATGTCACGGGATTCACGAGACGTTGTCCTTTTGAACCAGCGGGGTTTCGGGTGTTGATCGCAGGCCATTAGCACAGACACTGCAATAATGAATTGAAATTTACATCGTGTGTAATCTCATTAATTGTGTGATCATAACAGGTTTGACAGTTTTATGCATCGCTCAGGGAAAACAGTCTAATACAGGACATTAAAGATCTTATCCAGGTTAATTTGCCTTAAAACGTAGTTACTACATAATTTTTCATTCTCCATTTTAGATGCTGTGGTTTAAGCACATGGAGCTCTGATCTGGGAGGAAAGTATCCACACTTACCCACAGAGTCCAAGAGGCATTCCTCGCCTCTCCGTGGAAAAGGGGGGCGGTGGAAATAAAATGGGATTTGGAATCTCTTGGATGAATTCTTCCACTCTGCTCCAATGTACTGTGTGACCTTGGACAAAATGCTGAACCTCCCTGGGCCCTGAGTCCCTCACCTGCAAAGGGGTGCAGGACCCTCACTGGATTGTCAGAAGTTTAAAACAGGTGTATAGATGCCTAGCACATAGTAGGTGCTTTTCATTCTTATTCCCAATCACATCCCCAAGCGCTGGCCTAAGGGACGTCCGCTGGAAATGGATCCAGGGTTGCCAAGGACACCACATGGGCAGAACCAGATGGACAACACCAACAGATAAGCCAGTACCAAATCAAATCCAAACAGTGGGGGAAACTGGGGCAGATGCCCCTCCTCAGACGGGTGATCCCAAGTGGTGCCAGACAGGGGAGACCTGGAGAAGCTGTCAAGACGCTTCCCTCGGGTCAAAGGCCTTATCCTAACTCAATGCTACTCTAGAAGCATTTATGTGGCACCTAGCTGGGCTGGGTCATAGCTGTCCACAGGCACTAAAGTTTTTTCAAAGGTTAGTAGCTAAAGACAGTGCTGCATGACAGGAATAATAATCATCAATATTATTATAATATTCCTCATAGGATCTTACTCGTTTAGCCAACAAATTTTTGCAGAGCACCTAATACTCTGTGCAAGCTCTGTGTTAGGTGCTGGGTGTGATGAGCTGGGTAGGTTTGACATGATCCTTGTCCTTATGGAACTTTCAAGCAGTTATAATATAGTTTGATAAATGTTATGATGAGAAAAATACAAGGAGTCATAGGAACCCATGACAAGGGAAATGAATGCCATCTGAGATCTGGGAAGACCTCCCTGGAGAAGGGACATTGACGTGAGGTTGAGGGAAGAAAAAGAGACTCAATCCTTCTTGATGATATAACAAGTGCAAATGCATAGGCACCTAACAACACAGTCCCAAAATACATAAAGCAAAACTGACAAATTGAAAGTAGAAAAAGATAATTCAACAATTAGTCGAGAGATCTCAATGTCCCACTCTCAATAACAGTTGGAATGACTAGACGGAAGATCAGCTAAGGATACAGAAGACCAGGGCACCTGGGTGGCTCAGTCAGTTAAGCGTCTAGCTTTGACTCAGGTCATGATCTCACAGTTCATGGGTTCAAGCCCCACGTCAGGCTCTGTGCTGACAACTAGCTCAGAGCCTGGAGCCTATCTTCCGATTCTGTGCCTCTCTCTCCCTCTGACTCTCCCCTGCTAACACTGTCTCTCTCTCTCTCTCAAAAATAAATAAAACATTTTAAAAAAAGGATACATAAGACCTGAGCAGCATTATCAACCAACTTGACCTAAATGACATTTATAGAACCTTCCACCTAACTAATAAAAAACACATTCTTTTTCAGGACACAAGGAGCACTTTCCAGGATGGATCACATGCTAGGCTATAAAATAAGTCTCACCAAGTATAAAAGGGTTGAAACCATACAAAACATGTTCTCTGACCACAACAGAACTAAGTTAGAAATCACAACAGAGAGAAATTTGGAAAACCCTCAAATATTTGAAAAATAAACAATGCATTTCTAAATAACCCATGGATCAAAGAAAGAAATCACAAGAGAAATTAGAAAAGGACATGAACTGAATGAAAATGAAATGCAACATATCATAATATATGATTCCAGCTAACAGTGGAAGAGGGAAATTTATAGCTTTAAATGCTTTTTATTAGAAAGGAAGAGAAGCCTAAAGTCATCTAAGCCCCACCTCAAGAAGCTGGAAAAAGAACAGCATATCAAACCCAAAATAAATTGAAGGAAGGTGATAATAAGGATTAGAGCCGAAATATATAAAATAGATGACAGAAAAACAATATAGAAAAATCAATCAATCAAAAGTGGTTCGTTGAGAAAAAGAAATGACAAACCTTCAGGTAGCCTGGCCTTGAATAAAGAGAAGGAATTGGCCAGAGGACAGAGCAGGACAGAGATGAAGGAGGAGAAAGAAAGTGTTCCAGGCAGGGGCTCAAGCACAGTGAGAGCCCAGGGACAAATGGATGGGGGACGCGGAGGCACATGGGGTCGGGGAGAAGGCTGGCTCTGCCGCTGGGTGAGGGTCACCGAAGACCTTGTGGTCCGCCGGTGCGCCGGGCGTCACGCCTAGAACACGAGCCGTCACGTGAAGGTTTCAGGCAGAACACAAACACCACGGTCAGAGGGTTTCAGGGTCACCCCATCTCCCGGGTGTACCCCGAGACTCGGGCTTGCTGAGCTCATGCAGCAGTGCCCAGCCCCTCCATCGGGTCATCCTGGACAGAGCACTGGAGGGACAGCCCGGAGACCCCCACACCGCCACCGGTCACGGGGGCTGCCGTAAACTGATGGAGTCACTGGCGAAGTTCCGTCAATGCCTCCCGACAAAGGCGTGCGTGAAGGCTCTGCGGTCCCGACCCACGCTCTCTAGACTCTCTGTGGGTCTCACGGGCGCTCCCCCCCATCATCCCTGCACCGCACGTCGTGAAGTTTCCAAGACAGATGCCGAAATAAGTACCACAGACTCTGCTCTTTGGAGCAAGATTGTCCCCTGAAAATCAGGCTCCCGACATTTTAATCCCAGGACAGAATCCCCGCCCATCCCTCCCAAATGCATTCAGACCCCCGAAGGAAGGCCCCAGGGCACAGCCCACTCTCCCTGCCTCCCCGGTCCCCACGAGCTGAGAGTCACCCGGACGGCCCTGAGACACAGTGTCCAGTGTCGGGGTGCTGGGGTCAGGGTGGCCCCCAGAGCTGGAAGGCACAGCTTCTAGACCCTCCAGCCCCCACCCCAGAATCCTGACCGCCCCCCCCCCCCGGTTCCACCGGGCATCTCCCGACGGGAATCCTGAATCCGTTCATGGAACAAACGATGAGTCAGGACGTGGGGGGTCCAAGCGTGTGTGGCAGGGGACGTGTTCGTGTCGTCATTTCGGCCTCATTTCCGAACCTGTTCACCAGCTTCCCATACAGCAAGGGGCCTCCTCCTTGCCTGCTGCCGGGTCTGGGAGGCTCACTACTCAAAGGCGCATTTCTGCCCCTCACCTCATACGGAGTGGCGGGAGCCCCTGCCTCCCCAGACTCCCCTTCCTCGCTGCCCCAGAGCAGCACGCTGACCTTGACCCTCCCCCTTCCAGCCACTGGTGGAAGTAAAAGCCCAGGGTGCTGGGCAGGTTGCTCAGCTTTCCTCCATTTCTAGAATGTTCCATGGGATAAGCTACTCCCACCCTCGGGGGCCCCTGTGGCTCTCCTGATCCTGTGTCTCCTGGAGGGCGCTCAGCGCTGCTCTGAGGACCCGAAGACCCAGGACTCAGCCCAGAGGGCTCCCGAGACCTCAGATCCCAGGCGGCCGGTGAAATCCACACGGCTGCAGACCGGACGGAGCAGCCGCCCTCACGGGCACGGGCAGGGCAGGGAGTGTCGGCACCCGACGCCCAAACCGCACCGCCCCCGACACTCCAGTCACAGCCCAGGGGGACGGACACCCTCCTATTAGACCCCCGACTCCCGGTACCACAGAGCGTGAGACACGATCTTACCAAGGTAATCGGGCCAAAGTGAGGTCATCAGGGTGGCCCCAAGCCAACACCACTGTGTCCTCATGGACGGGGGTCCTGGAGACACACACGCGGGGAAGCACCACGTGCCAACGGAGGCAGAAACGGAACGCCGCGGTCGCCAGCAAGCCCTCCCTTGTCAGCTCGGGGACGGGCCTGGGACAGGTGCCCCCTCGCAGCCGCAGAGGGAACCGGCCTCCCCAAGACACCGATCCTAGACTTCTGCGTCCAGAGCCTTTAGACAGTGGGTGGCTATTGTTTAAACAGCCCTGTCTGTGGTGCTTTGTTACGCGGCCCCGCACGCTGATAACTCCAGCCACAGTGGGTCCAGGGTCGGTGTTTCCGGGTCGTGTGACGGCTGTCCGGTTACCTCCCTGCACACGAGAGACAACATCCGCAGAGACCAGACCGCACGGGCGTGAGCAGGGGCTGGGTTTTCTCCCCAGTGGACGGGACGCCCCTCTGGCCCCCAAATCCATGCGCCCACAGCCCACGTCCAGGCCACAGCAAATAACGGAAGACCCCCAGGGCCGTGCTCTGGGCATCCAATTCCCAAAAGGGAAGGCTGCTGCCCCATGGATCCCCGGACAGCACGAGGGGCTGGGCGCAGGGGGGCAGGTACCCCCAGCGGACCCCACCCTGCAGGAAGCCTGCGGGCTTGGCCGGGGACTGCATGTGCTCACCGTGGAGACAGACACACAGCCCCCGGTACGGCGTCGGCCACGGGGCCCCGCACGAGCCCCACGCCTTCGGAGGGGCTGCGGCCCCCGGCTTCCCGTTTTGCTCCCGGGAGCCCTCCCCGCCCCGAGAGCAGGCTGAGCGGGGCGGGGCCAGAGGAATGGTAACCGATTACGGCAGCTGTCTGGTGTCCTGCCACACGGGATTAATTAAGTGGCTTCCAACTGTGATTGAGGCGGCACATAAAATATTTTAAAATTAATTTTTAAAGAATAAATGAGGGCATTAACATTTTATCTGCTAACTGAGGGATGGGGGCTGTGGGACGCACGGGAGGGGGCGGGGGGTGCGGCTACAGGAAGGGCACTGGACAGGAAGTTCCAGACCCTCTCACGGACCCCACCTTGGTCCTGCTGGTGGCCTGGCCTCAGTTTCCCCACCAGTAAGACGGACGCGGAACAGACAACCTCAGTCGTGAGCTCTGTGAGCAGAGGTTAGACGTCCCCCGTGCGTTCACTCCCTCCTCCCTTCTCTCCTTCCTTCATTCATTCAGTCGACACCGACAATGTCCCTGCCACGTGCCAGTCTCTGTCCTACAGCTAGTGCCTCGAAACCCAGCAGGGACCCAGTCACAAGGTGATGGGAAGGGACAGGCGGCTGTGGGACACCGCAGGTGCCTGACCTCCTGCTGAGTCCCCCGGGAGCCCGGTTCCCTCCTACCTCAGGGCCTTTGCACTGGCAATTCCTGCTGCCTAGAGCGCCCCCTCCTGACTTGGCTCAAACCACCAACTATCCTCCTGGACGGGGTTGCTGGCCCCTCCCGCAGGCCCAGCACAGAGCGCGCCTTTAGTATATGCTCGTGAGTGAATGAACGCAGGAGTGCATGAATTCATTAGCTCTAAAGTCCCTCTGACCCCAGCGTCCTGAGACTCTAAGGTGGGATGTCCTCCGGCTGGGAGGGAAGGCCTGCCATGGGCCGATGTGTAGAACTCTATCTGGACAGACTGAACCAGTCCCCTCTTCTTAGCGGGGAGTACTTATTATACTCCTACTGTATGCCCAGCCCCCTGACACACAGCATCTCAATAAATCCTTGTCCCTGCGCTATGCCGTAAGAGGGACTGTGCCCATTTCTCAGATGGAAACGCGGTTCGGGGGAGCCTGGCGATGAGCCCAGTGTCCAACCCCATGCCTTCTCTGTGTCGGCCAGCTCAACCCTGAGCCCAGAGCGCGAAGTTCCACCGAGCCCTGGAACGTGCCACACACCTCGGGTTTCAGAACAGCCCTGGGGCATGGCTGGCTGGAGCTGCTCTAGGTCTTCCAGAAAGATCGGGAGGAAGTGCTGTGGCCGAGATCCTCGGAGACCAGAGCCCTTCCCACCCGGGACAAGGCCCTGCACCCTGTCCCCACCCCGTGCTGACGGACCGCGAGAAGGAGGGGTTCCTTCGGCGGCAGTTACGGGAGGCGGCTTACCCCCCTTGGAGAGCCCCCCACCCATCATCGCCCATGAAGGGCCCGCAGGATCACTGTCACGTCCCTTCCGTCAACAGAGCAGGGGTTTCACACAAAGGTGGGTGGGTCTCTTCCTCAGCGGGGAGGGGTCCATCCCCTGCAGGACTCGAGGACTTTTTGGCCTCAGAGACTTGCTGTCCACTTCGAGATGACAGCACGGATTGGGACATGGAACAGACAACTGTCACCTGTCTGAGGCCCCGGGCTGAGGAGTGGCCCCAGGCCTGGCCCCATGGGAAAGTCGCCTTGTCAGTCATCCTGGTCCTCCCTGGCCCATCTTGCAAAGGAGGCAGCCCGGCGCACCGCCGGCCCGGCCAGCAGGGGGCAAAACTGAGACGTGAGCCGGATTGGAGCCGCCAAGGCCCCACCCCCACCCCTCCCTCATCCTGAGCCCCTAGACCAAGCCAGGCACCCCCTTCTCAGCCCACGCCCACCCGGCTGGGAACCCCTCTGCCTCTCGGCCTCCGTGTGTGTGTGTGTGTGTGTGTGTGTGTGTGTGTGTGTGTGTGGGCGCGGTGGGCTGACGCCAAGCCCGGAGCCCAGGCAGGCCTAGGAAGCCGCAGGGGCTGCGTGAGCTCAGGGCGAGGGCTGCTGATCGACAGTTCTGGAAATTCCGCCTCTGCCTCCTCGGCTGTCTAGAACCGCCGGGCTCCCGTGTGGGGAAGCCAACGGGCATGTGAGAACAGGAGGGAGGCCGAGCCGGAGGCCCGGGGAGGCCCGGGGAGGCCCGGGGAGGGCAGCTCTCGGCAGATTGGGGTGTGAGGGGCCGGAGGAGGAAATCCCCGCCTGTGCTCTGGTTTTCTACAAAACGTTTAGGTTATATCAAAGCTCCCCCCTCCTTCCTAAATTCCTGGCCCTCCCCAGGGAAGGTGCAGAAGAAAAACACGTTTCTTTCTTTTTCTCTCCCACGCTCAGTGGATGTCTGCTGGGACCTCCGGGGGCAGGAGATGCGGGGGAGGGGCCTGCACAGAACCTCCAGGAATTTTGGAACTGGGGGCAGGAACTTGGACCTGACCTTGGCACCGCTTGCCGACCCCAGGCAGGTTGCAGAATCAGAGCCAGTGAGGTGCAGCTGCCATTCCATGTAAAACCCCCCCCACGTCATTCCTGCTGTCACATCGAGGGCAAAGCCCCTGGCCTGGCAGATCGCACCCGCCACCTCCTTCGCTTTACATCCCTCACCCAGCACCCCCTGCTCCAAACCTCCGGCCACAGAGCACTTCTCTCTGTTCCCAGAAAACGCCCGATACTCCGACCCATGCTACTCTCCTGCCAGGAATGCCCAGGCCCGCCAGCCCCACCGGCCAATGCCCGCCCACTCATCCTACAAAGCCGGCTGAAATGTCACCTCTTCCATGAAGCCTTCATCAGAGCAGCCTGTAGAACAAGTCCCTCCCGCTGCGTGCCCCGGGGCACTTTGTGAGCAGGCCATCGCTGCCTGACCACAGACGGTCTGCTCTTGCCCGTCCCCCACAACACATGGTGAACTCCAAGATGGCGGGCACCAAGTCCCACTCCACTCTGTGTCTCCAGGGCCTGGGCACATCTCAGCTTTGAACCCCTTACTGTAGCCACAGGCCATGTGGCCCTCCGGCAAAAGTCCCCAAGGTCCAGTTCGCCCTACCTGGCAGAGCCCAGGACCCCGTGCCTCTGCTAAAGGCTTCAAACTACCCCAAATAAAGATTCATCCATGAGATTGTCTCCCATTTACCCATCTACATCCATCCACCCACCCACCCACCAACCCACCCACCCACCCACCAACCCACCCACCCATCCTTCTTTCCATCCATCCACCCACCCATCCTCCCACTCACCTACCAACCCATCCATCCATCCTTCTTTCCATCCATTCATCCACCCATCCTTCCATCCATCCATCCATCCGTCATCCACCATTCACCACCCATCCACCCCACCATCTGCCCATCCAACCATCCAGTAACCTACCCAGCCATTAACAAATCCCCCCACCTATCCATCCATCTGTCCATCCATCCATCGTCCACTCATTCGCCCCATCCCACGCCGCCCATCGACCCATCCATCCTTCTATCCATCTATTCACCCATCCATCTATTCATCTATTAGCCCATCCATCCATCCATCCATCCACCTGTCATCCGTCCATCCATCCATCATCCATCCACCACATACATATCTGTTCATCCAACTAATGTTTCTTGAACACTTACTACGTGCCAAGCCCTGTGCTAGGCCCAAGGACATAATAAACGCAACATCCAAGGCCCTCACGAACTTCACAGCCTTGAGGATTTGACAGACACCAAACGAGAAATTCCGAGCACGGTGAGGGTCCGCAGCGACTCCACCACAGGCGAATATGCAGCAGGAGTCACAACTGGCCAAGGGAAAGGGGAGGAGGGGGTCCTGCCAAAGGAGCCGGCACCCAGCCCAGAGCAAGGCTGAGCATGGGCAGACCCCCAGGGTGGCCGCCACAGGGCTGTCGGGGGAGAGGGGCAGGTCTAGGATGTGGAAAGCAAGGCAGCCTGGACACATTTAAGGACAGCTTCAGTCTCGGGGGCCACCCAAGTGAGGACCTACTTAATGTTGTGCCTCGGATGCCCGGTGAGGCTCTAGGCATGGGGTGTGGTGGGAATAAGGTTAACGGCGGGGGGGGGGGGGTATCTCCAACCTCAGTCCAAAGACAGTAGGGAGCCACAGAAGGTGCCGGAGTTGGACTGTGCCCCGTCATCTGTGGTTTTAGGATGCTCCCGGCTGTGTGGAGGCCAGAGCAAAGGGGCAGAGAAGGGGGACAGAGAAACAAAGATCAGTCCCGCGGTGCCCTCCTCCTGAGGTGTGCAGCCGGCTCCTCTGTGAGTTTCTGGTGGAGAAACGGGGCTTCCTTGGCCCTTCCCCCCCGCCCTGCTCAGCAAGGAGAAATGTTTTGACAGCAAGAAACACTGACCGCAAGATACAACTTCATGTTGAAGGCATTTCTACCATAAGCTGCCTCCTTATTGCTTTCAGATGGTCCAAAATAGCGTGCGTGGAGCTCTCTGTGGGGAAGCCCCGGCCGCCAGGCACGGGCTGGGGCGGGGAGGGGGCGGGGACTGAATCCGGCTCTCAGGAAAGTGCCGGCACACAGTCAGGGGTCTGGTCAGTCTGCGGGCAGGGTGGGGGGCACATGGGGCTCTGGCCCCTCTCTGAGCCTCAGAGGCGGGACCAAGAGGTCTCCAAGGCCAGCCCCTTGCAGCCAGGCCCGGTGCAGTCCAGACACGGGTCCCAGCGGCCCCCACAACACACAGGGGAGGACCTCCCAGCCCGGGCCAGAGCACCAGCCTGCATTCAGAGGCCTGGCCGCTCAGGAGAGCTGGCGCCGCACACAGGGACTCGCTTAGTGCCTTCAGCAACTGAACTGGTCACTGGAGAGGGTGACAGGTGGGGTGGCCTCCTTGGTGTCAGCCGGTAGAACAAGTAGAAGGGGGAGGGGGGCTCAGCTATTAACGGCAGCACCACCCACAGGGGCAGAGCGGGTCCTTGCCCAATCTGGAGGCACAGTCCTCCCCTGGGGGTTTCTTGGGTTGGGGGGCGGGGGAGACAGGAGATGGCCGGGCTGCCCCATCCCCCTGCCTCCTGCCCTTGGGCACGATGACCACAGCTGACAAGCCCGTGCGCTGTGGGGACAGGAACCCTTCCCAGCACTGCTGTGCGCCGGGTGCTTTGCTCCGTGTGTCACTCGGCCCTCAGCGCCACGATGCCACCCATGTGTCACCTTTTCCCTGTTTGATGTAGAAGCTTCATCTGGGCCACGGGCCACGTACAGTAACAAGCAGAGTGCATTACTTGAACTTGAACTTGAACTTGGGGCATCAGGACCCACAGCTCTCGGTCTCCGGGGCCGGGGCCCTGTGCTCCGCGGTTCCGGGTCCACAAGCAACCGGGAGGGTGAGGGGCTGTGTCGCTCGGAAGGGGCAGCCCCGCCCACGGTACGCCACCGCCCTCGGCCTCCCTCCCGTCGGGGCCTGTAGGCGGACTGAATTTTAAATCCTCCAGATGGGCTCTTCCCAGTGTCTTTCTAGATCTTTTGTCTTTTTAAACCTTTCTAGACCTTTCTAGACTGTTCTCTGCCCTCGAGGGGCCCAAAGCCGAGGACTACAACATGACAGGCTGCGATTTCCAGGGGCCTGGGGCCAGAGGGCGGGTGGGGGAGCCAGTTTCTCGAGGCTCCCCGGCCCCCCACCTGAGTCCAGGTGGGGGCAGGTGTAGGGAGAGAGCTGGCTGACCCACTGGGTGCGGACAATGGCATTTCACCTGGAAAACAGCCACCCTCATAGGCTCCAGTGGGCGCTCACAGGGTGCTGCTTCCTGGGGAGCCGCGGAAACTTCCAGACCAAGTCACTAGGGCTGTGGCCACGTCCGGCAGGCACCCTGGTCACCCGGGCCTGGCTGCGAGATGACAGATCTTTCCTGAGGACCTACTGTGTGCCGAGTACTGAGAGCCAGAGATGCTGACCCTGGAACAAGGACGAATGAGGCAAAACACCAGGGGCCTGGCGCTTAGTAGGTGCTCACTAAGTGCAGGCTCTCTCTCCTCTTCTGAGCCTTGATTAGCCTGCACACACACCCCTGGCTCGCCCTCCCCAGGACGGGCCTCTGCTGGGGGCTTCTCCTCTGGCCCCACAGAGACCGGGGGCCCACGGGGGGCAGCAGTGACCCTCAGGACGGCCCGGCAGGGGTGGGCGCTGGAGCCGGTCTGCGTCCAAGCCCCTGCCCTTCCTGTGGCATCTTGCCAACTCACTTCCCTCCTGGAGCCACGGGGTCCGCATCTGTCACACGGGGCCCCTGACGGCCGCCCAGCAGGGGTCTGGAGGTCACCCCAGTGAAGCAAAGGATTGATGCCCGTGACCTCTGCCTTCGCCTCACAGAGCTCGGCGGGCCCGCTGGGCCGGCCGCCCGGGGGCTTGTTAGCACAGAGCCTCGGCTTCCCCGGCTGCTACATCAGAGCCTGTACTTTAACAAGGTCCCAGGGGGCCGTGGGCGTATTAGGATCTGAAAAGCGCTGCTTTAGAGGATCTTAAAGGTGAGCCCTTCCTCCCAGCCCCTGCTTGATTTTTAGACCAATCCTGGACGGCTCTGACCCCCAAGCCTGTTCCTCCCACCTGGGTTTAGACCTCCACCAAGGTCTCTCAAGAGCCCCCAGCCCCCCTCCCCCGCGGGGCCCGTCCCTCTCCGGCCTCACGAAGCCACACACTGCGGCTCCCAGCTGCCAGGACCCAGTGCCACGCCTCCATCCCTGAGCCCCGAGGAGCAGACCCTGGCCCACTCCTGTGCTGCCCGGGAGTGTGAAGGGACCCGTGTGGCAGGAGTCCCACACTGACCGCCGGCCGTTTCCAGAACAAGGAGGTCGGAGCCCAGACTGCTCCCTGGGGGTGAGGGGCCCTCCTCCCCCCGCCTCCCCCTGTCCCTGGACCACAGCAAGCTCAGAGTCTTGGCAGGAACATGGTGGGAGGAGCCTGGGGCGAGCACCCCAGCTCCCCAGGGACTCCGGAACCTTCCTTCCTTCCTTCCTTCCGAGTCTCAGTTCCTCCAGAATGTGGGCGAGGTGAAATCTGTCTCAGGGCAGGGGTGAGGCTCCAGGTGGCGCGGCGCACAGAGGGCTGTCTGCGGCAGCCTCTCTTCAAATCCAAGTTCTACATTCTATTTCCAGATTTCAACGTTGGGGGGGTGGGGGGGGGGCACTGCAGGCGGAAAGAGCCGGACGCCTGGACACAAGGCCCAGCTGTGGGTGGTGGCGGCGGAGAAGCGGTCCCAGCGGACCCTCGTCCTGTCCCCCCGGGAGAGCGCAGCGCTCCGCCTTCAGGACGAGCTGCAGACACCAGATTCGCGCCTTCAGCCACTGCCCCGGCGGCTGTTTGTGGGGGCAGAAGAGGGAGCGGCCCGCTCCTCTCCAGAAATCAGCCTGGCAGGAGAATTGCTGAGGCAGCGCTGGCGGGCGCCAGGCTCTCCCCCAGGCTGACCCCCGACGGCTGCTGGTCAGGGCCGGGGATCCTGGGTCCTCGGGCTCAGTGTCCCCACAGCCGCCTGCGTGATGGGCGGTGCAGACGCCGAGGCCCCACCCGCGGCCCAAGGGGCTGGAGGGAGCTGTCCTCCGGGGCCCCAGAGCTTTCCTTCTAACCTCTGGCTCTGCCTAAAGAGGAGCATTAACTCCACTCCCTGCGTGGGCGCTGGACGGTCTGCCCTCCAGAACCCGGGCCCCGCCCACGGGGGAGTTTTGTGGGTCACTCAAAACCCCTATTCAGTGGCAGCGTTTGACCCGGTGCCCCTGCCCGGGGGCGGGGGTGGGGGGGCGCTCTGAGCCACAAGACTTGGAAAGAGTCCCTAGTTCCTTCCCAGAGCCGGGACCCAAGCCCGGGACAGGGGTGGGGGGAGGTTCCGAGCCTGTGTTCTCCCTTGGGTCCACCTGCTGGTCCCACAGAGGGGCCGCCACCTGCTTGGTCCCTAATGCACCGCACATAGAAGGTGCTCAAAACCAGCCAAATCCAGTCTCTGGCCCAGGACCAGCCCGTGGACAGCCCAGGAGGGTCACTCTGAATGGACCCGAAGCAATCAAGCCTCAGTCCCACCAGGAAAGCAATGTAACCTCTCGGAGCCTCAGTCTCTCCATCTGTAGAATGGGAAGGACAATATGCCTACCTCCCAGGGTGGCCAAGAGGAGGCAGAGGTGAGCCCACATCGAAAGCCTAGCCTGATGCCCGGCACTGGAGGAGGCGCTTGACCTCTGAGGGTGGAGGAAAGGAGCCGGAGGGAGACAAGCCCAGGGGGCAGGGTCTTCGGGGGCCTGGGAAAGGAAGGCGGCTTCGTGGAGGGAGCCTCACTGAGGCTGAGCCTCAAAGGGCAGGGCAGGTTTCGAGGGGCTGATCTAAGAGAGAAGGCGCCCCGGGAGGCCTGCATGGACAGGGGCGTGGAGGGGGCGATCCGGGGGCCGGGGGGGAGGCTGGGCCAGGGTGCTGGTGACGGGTGCCACCTGTAGTCAGCGGACCGGCGTCCCCCACGATTCACGCGCACCCAGGTCTCAGGCAAGACCTCTTCTGGAAATAGGGCCTTTGTACATGTAATCAAGGTAAGATGAGGCCGTACTGGATTGGGGAGGACCCTCCCCCAATGACGGGCATCTCAGAAAAGGAAGGAGGGGGTTTGGACCCAGGGACATGGCGGGAAGGAAGCCTTGCTGGAGCTACAAGGCAAGGCACCCCGAGGACGGCCCGGAAGCTGCAGACAAGGAAGGACAAGGCAGGGTCTCTCCTGGGCCTCGGAGGCAGCACCGCCCACGGGCACCTGCGTCCCCACCTCCCGGCCTGTGAACGTGCGGGGGAAGGAGTCCTGAGGTCCTAAGCCCCCAGCTGCGCAGCTGGAGACCCAGCCCTAGGAACCCCGCAGGCCCGCCAGCTCGAAAGTGGACCAGGTCAGAACAGGGACAGGGGACCGCGTCGTGGTGACCTTGCCAAGCAGCTGCCGGCGGTGCAGAGGCCGGGGCCTCGGGGAGGCCGCTGCGTCCTGACTGCCCGCCACCCACCCGTCAATGGGGCCCTTCAGAGCGAGGGCATGCTGGCCCCGCGCCAGCCCCTCCCTGCCCCCGGGCGCCCTGCCCCGCCACCTCCGGGGGTGGCGCTTCCTGCAGCCGGACACTGGGCCCGCGGCAGCACGCTGGCCTCTGGCCAGGCCTCGTGGGACGGCACTTCAGCCCCCCCTCCTGTCCTGAGCTTGGAGGGTGACAAGGACAGCAGACTGTCACCACTGCAAGCTTCCGGCTCCTGTGCAGCCACAACGGGGAAGCATTAAGTGGCTGGTGGAGAAAAGTGAGTGAGGCCGGGGTCAGGCCGAGGGGGGTCCCACCGCCGAGGGGCCCTGGACCTCAGTCTCCTCCCCCAGGACGGGGGCGGGGGGGCAGTAGCCATCCTCCCTCCGGGGTTCCTAGGACTAGAACAGACTAGAAGAGACAGCATGCGTTCGGGGGCCTCCCTCTTCCTCCTCTGTGCGCCTCAGTCTTTGTAAAGTGGAGGGGACAGGGTGATGGCCCCAGGGGTCCCGTCCAGCCTTCAGCTCTGGAGGTCGCACGCACACGTATGCTCAGAACGGGGAGCCCATGCGTGGGGCCGAGCATCTACCCCGGGGGCCCCGAACCCGGCCACTCAGCACAGGCACTCTCGACCCAGAGCCGGTTCCGTGTCTGGCAAAGGTCTGACACCTCACTCACACCCGGGGAAGTGGCAGTGGTGACCAAAGGGACAGGGACACAGGTGACTGTGGGCACCTGACTCTGGAGCCTCGAATGCTGAGCACAGTTCCGGGAGCCCCGTTCCTCGCCCCGCCTCCCCACACCCCTTCACCAGAGACGGAGTAGAGACATCGTCCATGTCCACCCGCACCGTGTCTCGGAGCCGGGGCGCATAGGGCCGGGCCGGGGGGCCCCCCGCGCCTCGGTGCCCCTCAGGTGGCTGACCGCACCTCCAAACACTGGGGTTCAGCCTGAGAGAAAAGGCCGCAGCAATTTCAGCCGCAGGGTTTCACGCTCAGGCGTGGGGAGGGGAAGGAAAATCAAGGGCCACCGACTCCGGGCCTGCAGCCTCACAGTAACGGGGACCCGCTGTCCCCACTGCAGGCGAGGAAGCTGAGATGGGAGAGGGGGGGGTCTCCGCCCAGGGTCTACTCCAGAAGCAGTCTGTGACTGACCCTGACACCTCCCTGCTCAAGACCCCCGTGACAGACACCGCTGCCCACAGGACAAGATGCCCTTGTCTGTGTCCTGGCCCTGACGTTCCTGAGCCTCCCAGCCCCCACGGTTTACCTTAACCTCTGCTCCAAGAACTCCGGAACGGCCCATCATCACCTGCCTCTGAGCCTCTGCCAATGCTGATCCCTCTATCCAGGACACCCTTCCCTGCTTCCCCATCCCATGAAGTCCACTTGGCTATCAGAGAACAGCTCCTCTGAGAAGCGCTCCGTGTCACACCCCCCGCTGAGCCCCGGCAGGCAGCACCGGGCACAGGGGAGTGGATGCTTACAGGATGAGTGGCCCGTCCACATCTCTGTGCCTGAGGAGCAGGGAAGGGCCGGGGGAGGGGAGGGGAGCCCAGGGTTCAGGCTGGGAGAGAACTCTGCAGTCACATCCTCTGTGACCATCTGACTCCCCAACCTAAGGAAGGGGCCCGAAAAAGCCCTGCCAGGTCACCTTCCAGAACTGTTAGCATGTCCCCAAGGACGGGGAGCTCACTCTCTCCAGGAGAGCCTGACCCATAGCCATACAGTTAAAGCTGAAATCCTTGTTCGATGGAGCTGTCCCCCGGTGCCACCTCTGCTTTCAGGGCGCCCAGCAGAGGCCCCCTGGGAGCCCTACAGATCTGTGGGGCCAGCAGGGTCCCTTGAACTTATCCTTTCTGAGGTTGGACACCTACGTTCTTTCTCCATCAATTCCCTCCTGCCTTCTCCCGTCCTTTCACTCATTCATTCATGCAGTCATTCATCTGTTCTTTCATCTCCTGGGGGCCAGCCAGGCACCATTCCAGGGCCCGCACCCACATCACCTACTTTAAACCTCACAATGACCAGCCACAAGTCCCACTTTACAGTTGGACACACTGAGGCCCATGGAGGTGAAGTGGGCTGCCCGCCAGCAGGTGCCGGAGCCGGATGTGAAGGGCCTGCTGCTCCTGTCTCACCCCCCCACACCCCTCCCCACCCAGGGCCTCTACTGGCCTCCGGCTGAGGGAGGGGCCCAGGACGGAGGGTCCCTGCCAGGTCCCCCTCCCAGCAGCTGACACCAGTCCCTCGGAAAGGGAGGGGGAGGGAGGAGAGAAGATTCCAGATCCCACTTGTCAAGGGCTGGCCCTGCGGCTCTGAGCGGACATCCTCCCGGGACAGCTGGATGACAGGCTGACAGCCAGCCTCCCCCCACGTCGGAGCCTCGGGGCGCCCGTCACAGGCCCGCAGGAGGGAGTCTGAGTCCTGCTCACCCTCCGCACGAGGCCCCGGGACTTCTGAATCCCTCCCCCCTCTGCAGCCCTGCCTCAGCCCCCCACGGCGCCTGCTTCACCCCGACCACCCCCACGTGACAGGCCATGGCTGCAGAGACACGGGTGGGAGACGGAGCACAGCAAAGCCCGAAGCCGTCTTGCCGGGGACTCTGCCGAGGCAGCCTGGCTTAGTGGGAAGAGAACGGGCTTTAGAGCCAGACTGCCTGGGTTTGAATCCCAGCCCCGCCACCAGCGGGCTGCGGGGTCCGGCGCCCACCTCTCCGAGCTCGGACTACGCGTCTGTGAAACAGGGGGTGGCTGTGGGAGATGCCCCGCACAAGGAGGGTGTGAGCCTCCAGTGACAGGACCCAGGCAGGGCATGGGGCACACAGCGAGTCCCCTGCAAATGTCAGCCCCCGTCCCCCACCCTCCCACGCAGGGTGGATGGTGTATACCTATGTCAACAGTGCAGCCCTTCCAACAACAATCTAGGTTAAATGACGCTTTCCGGTCTCATTGCCCCCCCAGGGCTCCCATGGACCAGGTCTGTGCTCCTGTTTTCGAGATGGGGAGGCTAGAACGGAAGTCGGGAAGAGAATGAACCTGAAAGGAGGAAGCCAGGATGGACACCGGGAGCGACAGGACTGACCCCCCGGCCCACCAGATTCCATCTGGCCACTCAACCGAGACGGAGCTCTGCCCTCCCTGCGTCTCCCCCGGGGAGCTGGGCACAGCCACCCCTGCAAGCAGCACCCCCAGATCCTCCTGGCCCCCCCGACACTCGGCCTCACTCACCTGCCGACCATGCATGTGGGACTCTGACCCCGCCTCCTCAAAGTCACGGACTGCTTCTTAATCCCTTAGGCCAACCGTGCAGTTCCTCACCAAAGCCGCCTTCAGGAGACCCACAGGCCACATTCCACTCAACCCCGGACCTAAAGAAATCCACGACTCTCTTGAACCGCCAACCTGATTTACGTACGGGCCCCGGGACTGTAGTCTAACCCAGTTTCCCTTTTCACTGTGGCTGCTAGGATGGTCCTCTCACACTTGGTTTTATTCTTTTCTTCCCATGCAGTGCCCTTCATATTCGTTTCCTCGATGATTAGTTATTTCAGTTAAGTAGAAACACATACTTTAAGTGGCCCAAAGCCATTTGTGGCACGAGACAGTTATGAATATATAAATAACATTCGACATCACTGCTAAGTGGCCATGTGTCATCATGCACAATTTACAGACGTTTCCTACCTGTTACAACGCCCAGCAAAGGCACAATTATGGGAACTAGAAATACGAGAACATTATTTAAAAAAAAAAAAAAAGGACAGAGGGGTCCGCAGGGACGTGGCAGATTTCAGGAGCAGCTGAGCCCGTGGCCTGCAGGGTGGAGTGGGGGTGGGGGCGGGCCCCAGGCGGCAGCTGGCCAGCCCTCCAAGCCGGGGTGCGCGCGGCAGAGGCCCCCCGCCTCCGGGATCCCAGCCTCTCCTCTCCATGCCGTATTTGAAAATCAAAACAGCTCCTCCAGCGTCTGAACCCAGATGGTCTGCAAGGCTCCGGGCGCGGTGGAGGACGTGGGGGGCTCCTGGGCCCCACGAGGGGCTGGACAAGCAGCATTGGGGGGGTCACCGCCTCTCGCGGGGAGCCCCTGCTTCTTCTGCACATTCATCAATCTGTGACACTCGTGCAGCGAGGCCTCGCGGGTGCAAGTCCGCACGCTGATAACAGGGTCGCCAGGTGACGTGTGCGTCCATTCTCCCCACTCCCCGCACGAGCCCGTGGGATCAGAACCCTCCTCACGCTCCGGCTCGCCCCCCAGCCCCGCCCCACCCCTGCCTGGCCTGGAATGCTCTTCCCCTGTTCCCCAC
>PISW01012631.1:0-31342 GCA_004023785.1 Mungos mungo | reverse complement strand
CCTGCACCCCACATGACCCCCTACACCCCACATATAACCGCCTGCACCCCACATGACCCCATGCACCCCACATGACCCCTTGCACTCCACATGACCACATGACAGAAAAGTCTGCCAGTGTTTCCCGAAGACCCTCTCCCTAACACAACCTTCTCTCTTTTCTGTGCTTTTGTAATTCTGTTTCAGAGGGAGAGGCCTCCGTTCAGGGCTGACTTTCTAGCACTTTCTAGCATCCTCAAGGCCCCATGGTGGGCCGAGGAAAGGGCCTGTCCTGAGAGGTGTCAGTCTGTGGTGCGTCTTATCTAATACAGACGGTGGGCAAGGACACCTGAACTGGAACCGGGGGTGGACAGGACTGGTATTTTCAACCAACACCTGATGGTCTAATCTTCGTGAAAAAGCAAATACATTCATGTAGATGCCTCTAACATGTCATCCATATACTTTAATATATCAACTTCCCTTGGGGTACATTTTTATGAACTAGGAGAAAGGGCTCGGACAGAATCACACAACAGCCGGTGACCTGTGCCACGCTTGCCCTTGACGCTGTCCTTCCCAGCTCCCGGCCAGGATGCACCGTCCACTCCTGGAGCAGACTGGGACCGGAGAACCCCAACCCGCTCCGACCCAGGGCCCAGCCTCCCACTGCCTAGAAGCGGGTTTAACCCCGGAAACCTCAGAGACAGCAGCTCTGAGGGCCTTCCCGCAGCTCCTGAGCAGGTGAACAGAGGTCGCTGAAGAGACGCAGTCCTGGGGACACTTTGGGCTAAGCCAGCAGAGAACTGTGCGGTCCGGGGGCCCTGGTGCTCCCCAGGACACCAGCACTGAGGGGGAGGAGGTGCTGGCTGCCTCACACACACTGCCATTCAGTCCCTAAGCGGCACAGGTCAGGGGGCTTCACAAGTGCCGTGTTAGTGACCTCACTTGGGATGTGGTCATGGCTCGAGGACGCTCCCCAGGGCCACGCAGCTGCCAGGGGCAGAGTTGACTAACCTCGTCCCCGTCCCTCTTCCCCTCCGCGTGGCAGGAGCGCCTATTCTGATCTAGCCAAGTCTTGTCCTCGTGGAAACCAGACGCCGGCTGCTCTGACACAGCCCTGATGAGGGGCTCTCCCGACTCGGAGCTCACCCTCGGGCTGGACCGTCGTACGTGCGCCACCGCGAAATCAAGCCAGCCCCCGGAAGACCCTGTGATGGGGAGTGGGGCGAGCCCCGTCTGTGACCAGCTCCAGCAGACGTCATGGGAGCTCGGAGACCCTGGAGGCTCCCGGGCCCCGGGGGGGCCTGGATGGGCACAGAAGGGGCAGAGGGGCTGCAGGAGATGGGACGAGTGTGGCAGGAGGAACCTCCAACTTTAAAGGCTGAGATGGACGAGACCCGCCGGCCCCCAGGGGCCAGAGGGGGCAGCGTGTCATCGGAGGAAGTGTGCGGGAGCCTGGGGTGAGGAATGGAGACATAGCCACATCAGCACGCGGATGCGGGTGCCCGGGTGAGCCGGCGGGGGGGTCAGCCGCTTCTCCCGCAGCCCCGCTGCAGACGTGAGCACCTGGGGGCAGGCCTCCGAACCGCCGAGCCGAGGGCACCCGGGATGCAGGTGGTGCCTGGAGACCTCCCCCGGCTGGCGGGCCAGGCTTGGTCCAACTCTTCCCAGCCGATCATGACAGAGGCCGCTGAGCACCCTTCGAACGGGCTTCCCCCCTGGTAACTGGACAGGAACTTGTTTGCTGCGGTCTCTCGTAGAGATGAGGGGCGCCTGTCCAAAGTGCCGGGCCCGGCCCTCTGCTTCCTGGGACCCTCGTGCCCTCTGCTCCCCTGGAAAAGCCGCTCAGGGAGATGCCCCCAGCCTCCCACCCGGCCACTCCACCTGCCCGCCCCTCTCTTCTCACCAGGCCATTCCTTCCTCAAGCAGAAGCTCAGTGCTGAGAAAGGGGATGCAGAGACAGGGTACACGGGAGCCGGAGGGAGCAGCGGGGCTCGGAGGCCCCTGCGGGGTCCCCACCCACTTGCCTCCCACAACGGGGTCTGCGTGGCCGGGAATGGCAGCCTCGTCCCCAGGCTGGACGCTCGGCCCTTCCCCCAGAGCACCTCGGGATGGCTTCAGCCTGTTCTCGTCGGTGACCCGCCCCTGTCCTTCCTGAGCCGCCCAGAGTCTCCACGCCCGCGGCCGGTGGTGCCTCCCGTAACCCGGCCACGGCCGCACTCCCAGTCTCTCTCCTTCTGTGCCTCCATCCCTGCTGGCCAGCGTCCCCTCGGGGTCACAAGGGAGACCAGGAGGAAGCGTGACCCCGCGCACTGTGGTCTGCGGACGGGACGTGCCTTGGCGTCACTGGCACACTTTGTGAGAGCAGCGGCCAGCACTGCCATGGAGCGGGAGTCGTCCGTGGCCCCGAGAGCCGGCAGCGAGGCTGCCCCTCGTGTAGACGGGTGATGGAGTCTGACCAGCGTGCTGAGGGTTGGTGGTGTTCAATTCGACCTTTGCCCTTCACGCGTGCCGGACTGTGGACAGCGAGGCTGCCTGTGCCCCTGCTCTTCCTTCCCAGGGAGGGCTGGCGTCGGGGGGCGGGGCTGAGACTCGGAGCGTGTCTCTGTGCGGGGGGACCGCAGTCCTGGGGGAGCCCCTGGGAGACGGACAGCCTCCAGCCCCCGTGGCAGGAACCCCAGAGGTGCCCCGGAAGGGCGGCCGCAGGCCTGGGTCGCCAGAGGAGGCGGAACTGCAGCCCGACGCGCGTGTCTGCCGCGCCCTTTTGGAAACAGAAACTCCCTGGTGGAAACTGCAGAAGCCCCGGCCGACGGGACAGGCGGCGGAGAGGAGCACGGCGGGGCTGGAGCACGTCCGGGCCCCGAGTGAGGGCGAAGCCGCGGCCCCTGCCCCAGCTGGCTGGGAGGCGAGCTAGTGGCTCACAGAGCGATCAGCTGGGTTGTAAAATAATCTTGTAGGAAACAAGGGTCACTGTCACTGAGCAAGGCGTGGGGGCTCCCAAGCTGTGGGACAGCGCGGGGAGGGCACGGGGGCAGCAGGGACCCCAGGAGCGCCCTCCCTGCCGGACCCAGACCCGGAACTCAGCTTGGCCGTGGCCTCTCGGGCATGGAGGAGGGGACCCTGGGGTGCTGAGCAGAGGCCCCACTGCGTGGGGAGCCCTCAGTCCCTGGGCTGTTTTGCCCTGTCCGCAGGTGTTTCACCTGCCCGCACCCCTGCCTCCCCTCACTGTGGGGCCTCCTCCTCTGGGGAAGCTGCTCCTTCCAGAATGAAGTCCTCAGAGAGCTGAGCTGGCCTCACGCTTAGGCATGCACAGGTCTGTCCCCCACTGTCCTCAGTGCCCCAGGTCACCAGAGGGCAGGGAGGGGTCTCCCTGAAGGCCAGGCCCAGCCTTGCCCCAGAGCGAGCTGAAGTCCACCCAGGATGGCACAGGCGGGGCGGGGAAGCCGAGGTGAGTCACAGTCCCGCTGGACCCCGGTGCTCAGGACTCTGCCCCTCAGAGCGAACGCGGCCTCCCCTCCCTCCCGCTCGCCGAGGCCCTGCTCCTGACCCGCCACTCCTGAGGGCAGATGCTCTTCAGGGCCGCGGGAGGAGGTCTCGGCTCCGAGTTATGGATGATCCCCGCGGCCCCCCGTGCACACAGCCTCTAACGGTCGACTCAGCACACAGTGCCCGGCTAGGGGCAGCGGCGAGCCCACACGGGGGGACCTGGGACAGGCCTCCTGACAGAACTGCCGCGTGCTGAGGTAGGGACAGACGCAGCCAGCACCTGCGGGGCCGTCAGGGCTGGGGGCCGGGGGGCAGGTGCCTGCCACCCCCTCTCACGCAGCACCCAGTGGCCGCGGCCCTCCTCCTGGCCCTCCAAAGCCAGCCCGGGGTGGAGCCGGAGCGCAGGCCTTGTCTGCTGCGCATTCATAAGGAGATGAACAATTACTGCACTTGAAGGAACCCTATCATCAACGAGAGGAAAAGACTATTTTTCTGTAGCCTGTGAATTCAGCTTTTATGACTAAATCACTACTTGAATCTTAAAGCCCTAATCATTACCATTTGCTTCCTAAAAATAACTGTCTCCTTGTCCATATTTAGAACAGAAAACACTGAGCTTGGAAGCTGCTGCTGGCCCGGAGGAAGGCGCCTCTTCCCAGGGCCCGCCCAGCCCCCACTCGCCGAACCCCCCTGGCCAGCGGGGCCTCTCTGCTCCCCCCAGCCGTCGTCACCGCCGCACCGAGGGCCAGCGCACTCGGGACCCGCAAGTCACCAGACCCTCTGGGCCTCGGTTTCCCACAAGTAAAATGAGGTTCTGGGAAATTCCACCCCATGTGAGTCCCACCCCAGTGGAGAGGGAGCCTCCTGAGGGCAGGCCCGAGTCTCGGTGGCCCTGAAGTGTGGCACCAGGGGACCCCGAACAGAGGAGTCACACGGTGAGGCGGCTGAAGGCGTGGGCCTGGGTGTGAGGCTCTCCCCGCAGGTTCCTGAAGGACAGACTCGCGTGCTCCCCCCACAGGTGAGTTTCCTGCTTCGTCCCCACGGTGCTGGCGGGACCATGTCCCCCCACGAAGCAGCGACCCACCACTGTCCAGCAGAGGCCTGAGCCTTCCTGGCAGCAGGGGGTGCCGGCCTGACCAGCATGCTCAGCAGAGCCACCAGGGTAAGGGAGGGGCCCCCAGGAAAGGACCAGGACCCAGAGAGGGGTGGC
Source organism: Mungos mungo (assembly GCA_004023785.1). Lineage (NCBI taxonomy): Eukaryota > Metazoa > Chordata > Mammalia > Carnivora > Herpestidae > Mungos > Mungos mungo. The sequence continues at coordinate 26,664 of PISW01012631.1, read as the reverse complement.
CAGTGAGGAAAAGGCACGGCGGGGGGCAGGCTGGAAGCAGACGAGTTTCGGCCAGCACCTGACACCAGGGCGGTGACGGGGTGCGGCCAGTCTTCACGGGGCACCCGAGAGACACATCGTAAGCCACAGGGGGTTAGGCGGGCAGTCCTGCCCCAGAGGAGGGCGCCGGGAGGTCTTCACAAGTGCCGCAGGTCACACGCAGTCCGCACTGGGGGGTTATGGGTGCTCTTGCTTTCCACCCTCGACGGTCTCCACACCAAGGACGGTGGGAAGTCAGATCTCACCCTACCTGCAAGCGGGCGCAGGTGCTGCCATGGGCCGGGGAAGGTGGCGGAAGGAGGGGACCGAGGGCTCCCACACGAGCTAGAGAACCTCTCGAGGGCACCCCCGGTCACACTGCTCCCCGAGCCCTTTCCCGCAGGGGACGTGGAGGGCCAGGCCGCACCTGCATGGCCGCTTACAGGCCACGATCGGGCCCTCTGCCCTCCAGGGAGACGCAGCCTCTCACCACCAGACCCCCTGGGGGGCAGAGCCGTCAGTGCGGGGACACAGGGGCCTACAAGGGTTAGGAAAATGTCCCGAAGGCACGGCCTCGAGGAGCTGGTTAAGTAAATTAAATCATGCCCGTGCTATGGATTACTGTTCAAACGTGGCCATTAAAAAATCGGTTGTGGAAGTACATTTAATAGCCCAGAAATGCCATCGAAAGGAACTTTGAAGCAAGAAACTAGGTTACAAGTTTATACAGAGGACGCCCATGTCGGAAGGGGAAAGCTGTACCTACAAGCATAGGAAACAAAACGGTAAAAATAATGAACGGGGCGGGGGGGGGGGCGCGCGGCTGTCTGAGCGCCTCCATCATTTGCCTTTTGCTTATCTATAGATTACATGCTATTAAAATCTAATGAAATGCATTACTTTGGAAAAACTAGGTGAACAAGTAAATGTCTTTAAAGACAGAAGCTGGGTTTCTCTTCCGGACAGAGCCCCTGGGCCCCCAGGACATGGGCTGGCCAGCCCCATGCCCGTCCCCCCCCATGTCTGCCCCTTCATAGCTTCACGCCAGACACAAGGGTCCGCCCTGCACGGGGACTGGACAGAGGAGGTGACGACGGGGTCAGTCCTGCCGTGACCTTTCGGAAAGCCCAGTGCTGCCCCGGCTGCCCCGGCTGCCACGGGGCCTGGGGAACCAGGGCACAGCGGGGCTCCCCTCAGAAGCACAGGCCCCACAGGCCCGGGGCCCCCGGGGAAAGGAGGCCTCTCCCTGCTGTGGCACAGCCCACCCCCCACATTCTGGGAGAACGGGCACAGAAATCCATTTTCCTTCCATGTCCAACCGGCACCAATGGCTTCAGCCAACTGCAGACCCACAGGCCCAGAATTTAGAAGAAAATGTCTGAGGACAGGAGGGGTCTCACGAGAACTTTTCTGGGGAACCCCAGGATATTCACAGGAGGTGGAGACACCACCCAGAACTTGACTTAGAGCTGCCACTTCATTTCTGTGAGATGCTGGGCATAAGGAGGGGGGGCGCCCCATCCCGGCCCCACTCCTGCTCTGTCGGGCCATCTCGTCCCTTCCTGCTCTCCTGGATTCAGACCACCAGCAGCTCCAGGAGATGCCAGGCCCGGCCTGCCGCCCTCCCAATGCTGACGCTCCTTCAGCCCAGCCCTGTCCTGCAGGTCCCGGCCAGACTAATCCAAAATGGGACATCTTGTTGTCATGTTGTGTATCTCCTCAAGCCTGCAGAACGTCCCTATTTCGTGCTGTGACCAATGCTTCCTTTCCGCAGGCCGGGTAGGAAGAGCGTCCGCTCGCTGCCGCGGCGCGGCCCCGGCGGCTTCCCCCTGAGCATCCTCTCCCTGACGGCCACGGCACTGGATTCAGAGATCACTGGATTCAGCTCCCAGTTACAGGTTGTCTCTGCCTATTTAACGATTGTGTTCGCTCCCGTTCCAGTCGGAGATCCCTGGAGGAGAAAGGCGTATACACAGGAAATCTCAAAACACATGCGTGAGCATCGGGGACAGAACGGAATGCCAGGGAGCCGCCGTGGCGGCAGGAGCAGCACGAAGTGAGGCCCTGGCTCCTGGGGACAGGACTGCTTGCCTGTCCGTCAGCCGCAGAGAGAAGCAACCATTTAAATCACGTACACATTTTGTTCACACTCGCTGAGAAAAAGCACGACATGGTGGGCGAGGATGTCCTGAACCACACAAGGTGGCTTGCAGCAGGAGTTTGGGGACGGGTGAGCCAGCCCTGAAGGGGAGGGGGGAGGGAGGGCCCCGGGCCGCTTTGATCCCACTGCGCCTTCCTGCCCTGCGCCTTTGTGTCCAGGTCAATAAATAAGACTGTGAACTATACAAGCCCGGTCTTCTGGGCCCTTCTCCTTCTGGGAGGGGAGCGGAAAGGGAGCAAACGCGGAGCCGCCTCCCTGCTGGCCTGGGGGTGGCGGCCTCGGACACCTGCCAAGGAGGGTGTGCAGGCCAGCGCAGGGCTCCGCAGAGAGGAAGCGGCACCCGCTCCGGAAGCCGCTCACCCAGCGCCCGCCCTGTGCTGGAGGGCGTCCCGCGCCAGGCGGGCTTTGCCTCTGCCGTGCTTCCTGGTGGCCCACGCAGGACTCGGGGCGGGACAAGCCATGCAGACTTGGAGTGACGGGAGAGATGGCCCCGCAGGCTGCAAGCCCCCTCCCGGGACTAGGACCCAGCCAGAGGGCTGCGGATCCGAGAGCAAGGGCCCTGGGCCCCCAGAGCACGACCGAAGGTGAGGTGACAGGGCCTCCCCCACGCGCCTTTAAGAAGAATGAATAGATTAAGTGGCTTCTTAGATGTCCAACATGCGGCAGAATTTTAACAGTAAAAGATGTCTCTGTGTACAAGTTAAGTTCTTGAAAACCCCTCGTGTGTTTTATGTCATCCTCAAACTCGCAGAATCCTCGAGTCCAGTGTAGCTCAAGTCCAACGCCCCAGTGCAAGGCCCTCAGGGTGCCCGGGTTTGCCCAAGGTCAAACAGAGGCCTGCTGGCAGTGGGGCTCCCGGGGCCACGTCACCCCCAGTCTGGGCCCTCCGTCCCGCATGGGCGGGCCTGGATCGCGGGGCGTAGACCCTGGGCAGGCGCACCCCCAGAGTGTGTGGGAAGCCGAGGCGCTGACCCAGCAGCAGCACCAGCACCCCCAGGGGCTGGGCCCCGCCCTGAACATAGGACACCTTCCGCTCGCTGAACCCCCACCTCGTCCACGTGCATCAGGTGTCAATGCCCTCACCTATGTCTTAGGGACGGTGGAGACCCCTCTGGGAGGGGGGATTCAGGACCTAGTCAGGTGGGTGACCTCAACGCCCACGCGCTCACCCGTATCCGAGTCGTTCTTAACATGAAATCGGCTGGTTTTGTCCCAGAGGGTCTGACTGCGGACGGCCGGGCTGGCGCTTTCCTCTCTTCCTCTCCATCTGCATTAAAGGTCTGCCCCCTCCAAGACCTCACACTCCTCGGCCTCCCACCAGCGGCCACGGCGGGCAGGGAGGGGGGCAAGGGACTGGACTTCTCAGTGGCTCTGGAGGTGGGCCTGGTGTGAGACAGGTGTGAGACTATCAGTTAATGTATGGTTTGTATATTTTTTCACTAGTTTTGTGTTTATTTGTTTTGAGAGAAAGGGAGACCCAGAGACAGAGAATCCCAAGCAGGCTCCGTGCTCAGTGCAGAGCCTGACATGGGGTTCAATCCCACGAACCATGGGTCATGAATTGAGCTGAAATCAAGAGTCGGAGGCTTAATGGATGGAGCCACGCAGGCTCCCCAAATTTGTATATTATTTTTAAAAGGTAAATGTAAATAATTCCAAATATTGGCAAGGATGTTGGGCAACTAAAACTCCACATGTCTTTCATAGAACCATAAATGATAGCTTGTTTTTAAAAAGCTTAGCAGTTTCTTATAAAAACAAACACACACCTATCCTATGAACCAACAATCCCAATCCAAGATGGTGTCCAAGAGCAATAAAGAGATGTGTCCACAAAAACACCTGTAGGAAAACGTTCCGACCAGCTTTACTCAGAATAGCTCCAAACTGGAAACAGCCCACACGGCCACCGCGAGGACAGGGCGATGCGGGGCACACGCCTCCAACAGGCACTGCTGTGCCAGGGACCAGCGCCAGGCCCCTGGGAACGATGTGGACAAGTCACAGAAACGTGAGTCTCTTACCGTTAAGACCACGCGCTCTCAGCGTACACATGAGTGCAAGCAGAAAGAGGCCCATGCCAGCAAAGGATCAAGGAGAGTCAGACAGACCTGGACTGGCAGGGGCCATGCGGGGACTTCCGGCCTGATGCCACTGCTGCCCCTCAGTTTTCTCCACCTACGCTGTGGCCAGCCATGGAGCTCAGTGACCGGAGAGAGCTCCGTGAAGACAGCCAGCGTGTCATTCCTACCAGCAGTGCAAGCGGCCCCCCTTCCTCTGCATTCTTGCCAACTCCGGTGGTTTCCGTGTTGTTAATGTCAGCCACTCTGAGAGGTGCGAGGTGGTGTCTCGTTGTGGTTTTGATCTGTGTTTCCCTGATGATGAGTGATGTTGAGCATTTTTTCATGTGTCCATTGACCATCTGGATGTCCTCTTTGGAAAAATGTCTATTCATGTCTTAACTGGGCTATTTGTTTTTTGGGTGTTGAGTTTGATAAGTTCTTTGTAGATTTTTGATACTAACCCTTTATCAGATATGTCATTTGCAAATATCTTCTCCCATTCCATAGGCTGCCTTTTAGTTTTATTCATTGTTTCTTTCACTGTGCAGAATGAGGGGGTACATGCACCCCAATGTTTATAGCAACATTATCAACAATAGCTAAACTATGGAGAGAGCCCAAATATCCATTGACTGATGAACGGATAAAGAAGATATGGCAGGGGTGCCTGCGTGGCTCGGTCGGTTAAGTTTCAGATTCTTGGTTTTGGTTCAGGTCATAATCTCATGGTTCGTGAGTTTGGGCCTTGAGTCAGGCTCACGCTGGCCATGCAGAGCCTGTTTGGGATTCTCTCTCTCTCCCCTACCCCTGGACTCTCTCTCTCTTTCAAAATAAATAAGTAACCACTTTAAAAAAATGTGGCATGTGTATACAATGGAATATTACTCAGCCATCAAAAGAACGAAATCTTGCCATTTGCAGCAACGAAGATGGAACTAGCGTATGTTATGCTAAGTGAAATAAGTCAGAGAAAGACAACTCCCTTATGATTTCACTCACGTTTGGAATTTAAGAAACAAAACAGATGAACACACGGGAAGTGGGGGGAAGAGGAGAGAGGGAGACAAACCACAAGAGATTATTACCAATAGAAAACAAGCCGAGCGTTGATGGAGGGAGGGGAGGGGGATGGGCTGGACGGGGGACGGTACTAAGGAGAGCACTCGTGAGGAGCACCGGGTGCGGCACGGGAGCCTCACATCACGGGATTCTACTTCTGAAATCAGTATTGCACTGCGTGTTCACTCAGATTTAAATTAAGAAGGAAGGGAGGAAGGGAGGAAGGAAGGAAAAAAGGAAGGAAGGAGGAAGGAAGCAAGCAGCCTGTGGTCTACCTTGGCCTCTGCTGAATTTCGAGGCTGGTGCCGTCCAGAGCTTGCTGAGGTGTTTCCCTCTTACACTCTTCCCACTGCCCGGGGGTGAAGGGCAGGACCCCCTCTCTTTAAAATGCCCGCCCTGAACCGGATCTCAGTCTGTGCCAGCTGTGAACCGGCCTCAGGGATGAACTGCCCCTGAGAAAGACCCAAACGGATTCTGACTCGCTCAGCGGGTCACACTCCCTCACTGGAGTCAGCCGGTCAACGAGACGTGAGGGAGGCGCGGACCCTCCTGCGGCGCCTCTGGGGGCTCTTCCTCCGCGGTGGGGCCTCTCCAGGAGGTCGCGGCCCCGTCGGGCTGGCCCCTGATAAAGGTGAGGTGAGGCAGCACGGTGGTCCCCAGGCCACTGTCGGGCAGGACGAGAGACGAGCAAGTGGTGTGGAAGCAACGGGGATGCGGGATCACTGGATGTCACAGCGTGACTGAGCCCACCCAGACCGGCGGTCAGCCTGTAGGGGGCAGGAGCCTGATGCTGCGAGGTGTGTGTGCGTGTGTGTGTGTGTAGAAATCTGCAGACCAATGTCTCTCCTGAACATAAATGCAAAAATCTTCAACAAAATATTGGCAAATAAAATCCAACAATATAAATCCCGCCAGACCAAGTGGGATTTAGCACGGGTATGCGGGCTGGCTCAACATTTGAAAATCACCTATCACATTAACAGGCTAGAAAGGAAAAATCACAGAATTATATCATAGATGCAGACCGAGTGTTTGACAAAATTCAACACTTATTTAGGATAAAAACTCTCAACAAATTACAAATAGAGAAGAACTTCCTCAACCTGAGTTTTTAAAATCTACCAAAAAACCCTCTAGTTAAGAGCACACTTAATGGTCAGAAACATGAAGCCTTCCCGCCAAGGTCAGTCACAAAGCCAGCAAGCCTCCAGGCACCGCGCCTTCCCAGCGTTGTCTAGAAGCTGTTGCAATTACAGTAAGACAACAAAAAAAGGAACTAACAGATACACATGTTGGGAAGGAAGAAATAAAACTGCTCACAAATGACATGGTTGTCTCTGTAGAGACTCCAAAATAACCAACCCCAAAACCCTGGCACTAATAAGCAATTATAGCATTGCAGATACGAGTTTAATACACAGAAGATTTAACATACAGAAGTCACTCTCCAATAGGCCCGGAATGAATAAGTAGAACTTGAAAATAAAGATATAATGCCTTTTACATTAGCACCCCAAAAACTGAAATACTTAGGTCTAAATCTAACAAATTACAGACCAGATTTCTACGAGGAAAGCTACCAAGATCTGTTGAAGGGAACAAATGAAACTGGACGAACAGCGAGCCCGTGTTGATGGACAGCGGTGCTCAGTGTGGTCAAGACGTCTGCTTTCCTCAACCTGACCTCTCGATTCAGCGCAATCCCAGTCAGAACCCGAGCAAGGTATTCTGCGGATATTGAGGTCCTATCCTAAAGTTTATGCAGAGAAGACCCAGAATAGCCAGCAGGTCAAAATTCAAGGAGACAAGGCTGGAGGACGGACTACCTGACGCTAGGACTCACGATGAAGCCACGGAGACCAAGACAGCGTGGGGTCCGCAGAACAAACAGACGGAACGGGATAGAAGCCGGAAACGGACCCACATAGAGTCGACTGACCCTTGAGCCAAAGACCCAGCACAGACACCTGAGCAGGGAAGATGCACAGATGACTGGTGAGCAAACCCCATGCCATTGGCCCTCGAGGACATGCGCGTGTGCGGAGCGGCAGGGACCCTGCCCGCTGCTGGTGTGAGTGCAGGGAGCGCAGCCCCTGCCCAGGGCGGGAGGCGCCTTCTTAGAAAACTCACCTTCTCTTACCGACACCCCAGCAGCTACGCCCCTCCGTCTCTACCCGAAGGAACCGACAGCACAAACGCTGGGTCCGATAGAACGGTGAGTACGAGTCACCCACCTACGCAGCAAGGCCGGCTACGAGCTCTGGGTGACAGTGGTCAGTTTTCGCAAACGCGGCCTCCGCTGGGGGATGTGGGTACCGAGGGGGGGCTGTGCACGCGTGGCGGCGGGGAATCCCTCAACTTTGTCGTTGCCCTAGAACTTCTCTACGACAAATGATCTTGGGGGGAAACCCTCAGGTAGTGATCCACAGTTAGAAGGGGTCTACTTGGGTGGGTAACACAAAAATGCCTCACCATTTCCCTCCCACCCCTCCCCTCCCTCCCCCATCCCCCTTTCCCTCCCTCTCCACTCATGGTCTTTCTGCCCCTCAGATCCCTGTGGTCCCTCTGTGGTTAACTCAGGAGACAGGGGCCCACGTCGCCAGGGGCCATCCGCGTCTACAAAAACACCACAATCCCATGCAATGTTCTGAGAAGCCGACGCACACTGAGAATGACTTTGAAAAGAAAAAAAACAAGATTCTCATCTCCTACCTCACAATTTCTCCAGGACGTTCTGTCAGGTTTTCCGTCCACTCTGTCTCACCTGACTGCTCCCCTGCCCCCATCACTAGCCCACGTACTGGAGCTGACCTAAAAACGCACGTGTGAAGTAATCCCCTGGATGTGCTCAGAAAACAGGTTAGCCGCTAGTGACTCTGCAGGAACAGCGCTAACAGGTCCTGCCCGGGAAGCTCCCACAGCCTTTAGCATCAGCAAAAAGTCTTTCTGTGATTGAAACGTATCAGGACGTTGCAGGTCCCATGGCGTACTAAGAGGGGACATTTGGGTTGCAGGTTCCGGAGGAACAACTAAGCTGGGGGAGGTTGGTTGGCTCCAGGAGTCTGACGAGGGTCAGCCTCCCCGTGGGGCCGGTGGGACCTGCCCCAGGCAGGACAAGGCTGTCTAGGCTCCCGAAGCCCATGCACCTGCTGTGCCCCATGCGCTTCCCTGGGTAGCACATTTGGTGATTAAAACGGCCCTCGGACCTAGGGTTCTGCTACCATTTCCCTTTGCTGATAGGGACCCGAGTCTGGAGACGAGGTGGTGCCCTGGGGTCGGCCGGCCGGCTTCCGCACCCGGAGCCTGGGAGCGAGTCGGGCGGCTTCATCCTCCGCATGGCAGCTGCAGGACTGTGGGTTTTCTCCACTTGCTGCGCCTCAGCCGGGAGCCCCGGGAAGCACCCCCCTCCCCGGGCTGCAGGTGAGCTCGGGGCCCTGCAAGAGCCTGCCCCGGACTGGGGGCCGGGGGAGCCGGCGGGCCGGGAGCCATCCAGCAGGTGCTGCTACCTCCGGGAGGAGAGATTTCCAGAAACCTGGTCGGGGCCCCTCCTGGTTTTGTTTGGTTTCCTTCTTGAAATTCTGTTCATGGTCCTAAATGTTAAGATGGATGTTGTTCCTTTAAACTGTAAAGTCTGATGTGAGGCACCCGTCCTAACCCTCTAGCGCCCGCTGCGATGAATAAATACTTCGATAACGTTTTGTAATTTACCGACTGGTTTTGCTTCCCCAGCACTGAATGGTGCCCCTTAAGGGAAAGGAAGACAGTCATGGGTTTGCCCCTGACGAGATGAATGCGCCTCCTTCCTCCGGGCTCACCGGGAAGAGACGGCGCCCCCGGAGAGAAGCGGGCCGGCCTTCACCGCGTCCGCCCGGCCGCCGGCTCCCGTTCCTGGCCCCTTCCTCCTTCAAGGTTAAATTAAACCGATCTGATTTACCCGTGATTTCTTGCATTTTCTTCTGAAGAAGACTGTTAGGGTTGTTACAGACGCTATCGTGTTTATATTTTTAAATTCATGACTAAATTGTGTTAGTTTTATTAAGTTATACCATTAGCTTCTTTAACAAACATCTTCAATTTTAATTTCTGAAAAAAGAGCCTTTGACTAAAAAGACCAGCACTAAGAACGGAAAAGTCCTAACCCAGAGACCGTCATTCACCGGGTGGCAACTATCCAAACTGACGCCTCTTCAAGTAGAAAGAAACTGCAAGCTCAGAGCTCCAGGCCCAGCTAAGGGGAAGGGCTGCCTGGGGGCAGCGTGGAGCCCCCCTCACGTCTCGGGCTCGGAGCACCGGTCCCAGGACCAGTGTCGAGCGGCTGCCCTCAGCCGGCTGCTCCGACTCTGGGGGACACTCCCCGGGCCGAGCTCGCAGCCCAGCGTCAGGACCGGGCCCGATCCCAGCACCCTGGTGACCGGCGGGGGCCGGGTCTCACCTCCATGCCCCTGAAGCGTGCACGTTAGACTAAGTGAGCACTTCCTAAACTTGTATGTGGGTCAGCTGGGGTCTCGTTAAATGCTGATTCTGATTCAGGAAATCTGGAGTGGACCTGAGACTCTGCATTTCTAACGAGCACCCAAGTAACACCAGGATGGTGGGCCCAGGGACCATACTTCTAGAACTTTCCACTGCTAGCATTCCACAACAAGCAACATAATGTTGTGGCCAAAATGCCAGTGGAGGCCTTGACCTCCCGCTTGGGTGACCTCGGGCAAGCCATGTAACACCCTTGACCCTGAGGCTCTTACTGGAAACAGGGTCTAAACCCTGCGCCTTGTTCTCACGGCTCTGCAACAGTTCCTGGGATGGTTCTCATGAAGGCTGGCCTCATGCCTGGCTGAGAAAGGCGTCCGCAGGCCAGCGCTTATCTTGATTTTGGGAAACCCCTGCCCTGGGGCTGGTGCAGGGGCCGCACTCTCCGCCCTGGAGCGGGTCTCAGGGCTGCCGCCAGCCCGTTTCCCTCCCAGGCCCCCGTGGGACCAGCCGGGTGACGGGATGCAGGTCCTTCCCAGCGGCAACACCAGCGTCCTGGGCAGGAGGGAGGCGCCGAGGACAGGAAGTGCAGGAGAAAATCCGTCGTGCGAACGCTGCACTGGGCTTTGAGAAGGACGAGCCCAAACCCGAGACCCGGTCCCTTGTTGAACGCCTTGTAAGCACACGGGTCTCCCAAGCCAAGGGCCCCTGCAGAGACCGTGTCCCACACCACCTCTACCCACCCCAGGACAGTGAAGACGGCATTCTCGCACGATGAAATTCAGACTACAGCAAAATGTTCACACAATCTTACCTAAGGCCTTTCCAGGGTGCCTTTACTGGGAACAGCAATGAGCAATTATTGAGCACCAAGATGCCTTCTGGAGGCTGGGGGCCAGGGACCCACCGGAGCGCCGGCCTCACTGAGACAGGAGGTCTTGGATCGAACAGGTACTGGATCCGCAAGAGAACAGGTGCTCCAGTGAGCACCCGTAGTGCCGTCCGGGGACTCTGCTCCCGGGGCGCGGTGGGAAGGAGGGCGCTCTCCCCACTGGTGAAGCGAGAAGCTGGCAGCTTTCTGCCCCTTTCCCGTCCCCCAGGGAAGTGACCGTGCCCCGCGCTGGAGCAGAGCCCAGGCACCGCGGAGGAAGGGGTCTACGGGTTTCCAGGGGCCCCTCATGTGCCACAGAAAGTGCGAATGATGTGGGTCGTTCAGGGGAAAGGGCAGCAGTGCGCCGAAGAGACGGCGTGGTCTCCGAGGGCCGCGCCGGAGGCTGGGCCTGGGGTCAGCCGCAGACACCGCTGTCCTTGGCTGAAGGGGCCTGTTTCCCGCTGACTAAGTTTTCCAAGCATTTCTGTCAAATGGACCCAATATTTCCTCCACTTAACCGTCCAGAACGAGATGCCCTTGCCCCTCTGAGCGCCCATCCCCCAGCCGCACTCTCAGGGCTTTCCAGGGCCCGGGACCGAGCATCAGGCCACAGCCTGCCTCCCACAAGACGCTCAGCGCCCGCTCCGGGTCAGCGAGAGTGAGGGCAGGGTGAGCCCGCGTCCGAGGTGCCACACCTGACACGCCCCTGAGCCCGCACCCTCCTGGGCAGAGCCGAGGCCCAGCCCTGCCCTCCGCCAGGCCCCTGGCACCCTCCCCTTCCCGGGCACCTCGAGGTGCTCCCCTCTGAGGCCCAGGTTTGCTGCTCTTCTCGCACCAGCCTGACCTTTCGATGGCTGTCCGCTCAGGACTGCAGCACAGCACAGATCTGAGTGAGATCCGCCTCGCCCAGCACCCAGCGCCCAGCGCCCAGCACCCAGCACCCAGCATCCATCACCCAGTACCCAGTACCCAGCAGCCAGTGTGGCCCCTGCATTTACACCCCTCCTCCCCACCCCTGACCTTCTCTCTAGTTTGACTTCTGTCTGTTTTGTCACAAATGGAATGCTTGGCATCTCACCTTTGAGTCTGGATTCTTCATTCGGCAAAGGCCTTGCCCTCCATGCGGGCGACCCCTGACCGCCCGGCAGTGCCCCGGGGTTTGGACCGCGGTTGGTTGTCCATTCATCCTCTGAAGAGCATCTGGGCTGTTATGAGCACAAGTGCCATAAAGGTTCTTGTGCAGCTTTTGTGGGGAAGGCAAGTTTTCACCCCTCCACAGGGCGTACCCAGTGAGGGCGGCGGCACCCTGGCGGTGGGCGTGTCTCGCTCTGTAAGACGGGGCCAGTCCGCGCCCACCAGAGGCCGGGGGCTCCGCACCCTCGCTGCACTTGGTGACGCCAGGGGTTTTTATTGTAGCCGTTTCGGCGCCTCCGGCGCGCCTCCCTCGGAGCTGATGGCATTACACGCTCTTCCAGGCGCTCGCTTCCATCCTCAGCCTCTTAAACTCTCCAGTGTCTGCTCCCTTCAGGCGGGCCGTTTGTTGCCTCGCGACCGGGCTTTGAGTCTCCTTCCTCCATCGGGCACAGACCTTCTCCGGCTCACGTCCTCTCAATGACGTCTCTCACAAAACGGAAAGTGCTCATTTTAATGCAGCAGTTTCATTTTTTATGGAGTGTCCTGATGGTGACACGCCAGTTTAAGACTCCTGTGTCCGCTGAATCATCTTTGAGCCCCGTGTGGGTCTGCCTCGTGGCCGCACGTCTGTCTTTGCCGACACTGTGCCCTGTGAGCTACCACACCTTTTAATACTGAATGGTGCATCTCCTTCAACCTTGTTCCTCTTTTTCAGAATTGTTTGGGCATTCTGGTTTTGTTGTTCCACATACATTTTAAAATCAGCTTCTCTTGGGGCGCCTGGGTGGCTCAGCTGGTTGAGCGGCCAACTTCAGCTCAGGTCGTGATCTCACGATTCGTGGGTTTGAGCCCCACATCAGGCTCTGTGCTGACAGCTCAGAGCCTGAAGCCTGCTTCAGATTCTGTGTCTCCCTCTCTCTCTGACCCTCCCCTGCTCACACTGTCTCTCAAAAATAAACAAAAGATTAAAAAAATTAAAGAAAAAATCAGCTTCTCTCTATATACAAGTAAAATCTGTATAGAATTTTTATTAAAATGCATTAAATATGTAGATTAATTTGAGGATAATTGACATGGTTACTAATCGATTATGAATGAGTTTCCCGGTTGACAAATACAGTGTCTCTTTATTTATTTAAGTCTTCGATCACTTCTATTAGCATATAAACCCCTTGCCTGTGTTATTAGATTTACAACTAAATATTTCATGTTTTGGTGCTCTTATAAATGGTATTCTTATTTTATTTTCAGTTTCCATTGATGATTGCATTATAGCTTAGGACTGATTCTTATCTATTGACCTTGTATTTTATAAATTTGCTTTACTCACACATTGGTTCTAGAACATTATTTAAGGTCGATTTCTTAGGGGTTTATTTGCACACAGTCATGCTGTCTATGGATGGTCTAATTCTTCTTTGCTGCGAGTGCCCCCGCCCGAGGCCGACCCGGAGAAAGGAGAGAGAATCCCGATCCCGGCTGGACACGCCGGCCCTTCACCATGAAGCGCGAAGTTAGCGGGAGGCTTCTCCGCAGCGGCCCGTTAGGAAGGGGGGATGTCCCCAGCCGGCCCTGGCTTCCTGGGAGCTTTATCATGAAAGCTTTGACCGGTTTTCTTCAGACTGTCAGCCGCCCGGTTATGCGGGTCGATCTTTAACTGTGGGGCCACCGCTGCCCCCACAGCGAGCTCTCCCTGGCCGCGCACACGCGCTGAAGGCTCGCTCATCACGCCGGTCCCGTGGTCGGGCGACACGGATCTGCGGTTTCTTCCCATCCAGGTGACAATGGCTTTACAACAGGAGGGGAGCGGGTTTCCTGCCTCTTCTGCTTCCGGGAGGGTATTTTGTAGGATCAGTGTCATCGCGTCCGTAAATTTTTGGTAGAGTTTTTGCCAGTGAGATCCTCTGGGTCCGGAGTTCACGGAGTTCTCTCCCCGACCCTCTGGGTCCTCGGGTGTGAGCTCCCGAGGGTGGGTGTGTCGTGGTCTCTCGGTCTCTGCCCTCTTCCTCGGTCAGCCGTGCAAGAGCTCTGATTCACTGACCGTTTCAAAGGGCCGGCCGGAGGGCTGCTGGGTTTTTCTAAAATGTTTTTAGGTTCTCAATCTCATTTCTGCTTCTATGTTAATTCTTGACGGTTATTTTAGGGTTATTTTGCTCCTCTTGTTTCTGATTTGTTAGATTTAAAGCCTTTCTAATACTATCTCATTTCTAAATATTAGTATTTTCTGATTTCTCTTGAGACTTCCTGCTTGACCCAAGGATTGTTTAGACGTGTTTTGTTTGATTTCGAAGGATTTGGAGATTTTCATGTTCTCTCCTTGTTTATTGCCCTTGAGGTCAGAGAACACATAAGCTCTCGGCTCTGGGCGATGTCTTCTGGTTTGTTCCACCCAGGACGTGGCCTCTCCTGGCCGACATTCTCTCGGCGCTCGGATGTACGGCATCTTCTGCGCTCGGTGCGGGCTCGGTAAGTGCCAGTTGGACCCAGTTGGCTGCTCTGTTCTGCAGACCTTCTGTGCACGACCCACCGCAGAGTCACGACCGAGGTCTCTGACTGTAACTGCACATCTGTGGGCGTCTCTTTTTAGTTCCGTCAGTTTTTACTTCACGTATTTCAATCTGCCGTCGGGTGCACACGCTTGGTGACTTGGGGTTTTGTTCCTATGCGATGCTCCTCTGTCTCTGGAGACTGTCTGTGCTCTGAGGCCTGCGTGATGGCGAGGCCGGCTTTCTTTAAGCCCGCCCACTTCGTCCTCCTCGAAGGAGCCTCTTGCACACACCACCACGTCGGGCCTTGTTTTGGACTCTAACGGTTTGTCTTGTAATTGATGTGTTTAGAGGACTAACATTTAATGTGATTATCGATACGTTCAGATTCAGATCTACGGGTCCATCACTGTTCTGTGTGTGGTCTCTGTTTCTCCTCCTCTGCCGGTGCTTTCCTGCCCTCGTACGGGTCAGGTGACCTGCCGCAGACTCCAGCTCACCTCGCTGTTGTGTTTTCGCTCCAGCTTTGTGGTTGTGCTGTTACAATGTGCATGCTTGGCATGTCACCGTCTACTCAGAACGCACACCTCACCGCTTCCAGCGGGGTGTGCAAATCTCACCGCTGCCAGCCCTGCACTGGCCCTTCACGCCGCGGCACACCTGCACACACCCCGGAGGATGGCGCTTTACTGGCTGCGTCCTCCAGAGGAGGACAGGGATCCGGGGCTTGCTGAGCGCTCCCTGCTTCCCTGGGGCTCCAGCTTCCTTCAGGAGCGCCTCCCGCCTCCCGTCTGCCACCCCCACCCTCACCCCCACCCCAGCGATGCTTCGGCAAAGGCCGGGGCGCTGCCTTCACTCCACCTTCCTTCCTGAAGGATCCAAGCTCTGTGCTGGTGGTTCTTTCCCTCCAGCGCTTGAGAAAGACGTTCCTCCGTTCGTCCTGGGGGTTCCCGGGGAGAGACTGCGGGGGTCAGCGCTCCTCCGGCCGCCTTTGAGAGCTCTCCTTTGTCTCTCGTTTTCACGAGTTGATTATGACGTTTCTTGGCACGGATTTCTTTGAGCTCATCTTGTACGGAGCCCGCTCACCCTCTTGAGTGTCCAGATTTGTGGAGGGTTTGGTCTGTGTGCGTGCGGATTGCAGAATTCTAGTCCCGCACCCTGACCCCACCCAGTTCCCACAGCTCAGTCCGACATGAATCTGGGTGCAGCTGGGATGCGATTCCGAGATGGAATGAAGGTCCAAACCAATTGACTTTAAGGAAGGCAGATTGTCCTTGATGGGGCTGACCTGGTCAAGGGCGCCCTGGCAGAGGAGGCGAGCTCTCCCTGGAGGCGGGAGGGCTCTGGCGGACGGCAGCTGCCGGTGGCTGGCCGGGAGCGGGCGGGCGCAGGGCCGCAGGCACCTCCCGGACTGACAGCAGACCCCGCAGGCGGCCCCCGGGGAAGGGGACCCCAGGCTGCTGCCCGGCGCCACACTAGGACCCGAGCCCCGGCTGTCATCTCCCACCCCTGGAGCGCTCGGCCTTGTTCTGCTCCAGCTGGTGTGCTGTTCGTTCTCTCTCAGGTGTCCACAGGGCCCACTGTCCTTGCTGAGACGCACCCCCTTCCCTTCTTGCGTGCTCCTCCCCGCTTGTTGGAGAATCTCCCTAACCACTTGGGGTCTTTCTAAGGGAACCCAGCGTCTCTGTTAGAGCGTCAGGGCCATTGTCGGTCCTTCCCTTCGTAAGGCGTGATTCTCCTGTTCGTGGGCCTGCCCAGCACTTCCTGAATGTTCCGTCACGAGGCCAAGCTCCGCTTTCCGTCTGTCGGGCCGGATTCCAGCAGCGAGTCCCAGCCTGACTTCCGTGGGCCGCGGCTCCAGCACCAGCTCGGTGCTGCCCGGACCTGCCGCACGTGCTCCCCACCCGCGCCAGGCGGGTCAGCGCCCCCCACCTCAGCCCTGCCGGCAGAGGAAAGTCCCATCCTGAAGCGCAGGGCCCTGTGGGCTCCGCCTCCTAAACCCTGCAGCAGCCACAGGGGGCAGCTGGGGACCAAAGCCGAAGTCGACATCACAGGAAAACAAGGAAAGAAGAAAAACAGGTTCCCCCATTCTGAGGGGCTCTAGGGGCCCTCTCCCACTCCAGGAGCCGGGCCCAGAGCCCCTCCTGTGTTTTCTCCTTCTGTTCATACCCACTCTTGGCCTTGAGGCGATGTTCCGTGAAGCCAGGAGCCCTGGAGGGGAAGAAGGCATCACCACCCGCCAGGTGACACTTGGGGTTCTTCCCTCCTCCAGGCTGTCTGCCATGACTTCTCAGAGCGCCTGGGGCCGCTCCATGCCGCTGTCAAGGTGGGCAGTGCGGCCAGCGGGACAGCCAGGGTGCAATCACTACCCTCCTCAGAGCCAGACCCACGCAGACAGGTTAGAAAACTGGATTTTGGTGGAATCACGTTATTTCCTCATTGACGGCCTTTATTTTCAGTTCTGGTTGGCTTGTACGTGGAGAGACTCCAAAGGTTTCAGAGTGGCTTCTCCGTGTCTCGGACAGAAAACAGACATCGGCATGTTCTGCAGAACAAGTCCATCTTTAACAAAACCCTGACAAATCCTTTTGTGCAGCAAAAATCCATTTAATGCGAATAATCACCGCCTAATCCATTCTGCACATTTAGATGTCTAAGTAGAAGAAGACAGACCATGAGCTTCCTCGGCAGTAAAGTCAGTCTTTCCAGCCGACAAAATCAGTTTCATGCACATTTTTCAGTCTGGGCGTGGACATCCGACTGGGCCAGGGCTGTTCCAGCAGCCGATAGCAGAGGTCAGAAAACGGTAGTATCGGAGCGAGCTGGCCACCAGCCTGCTTCTGTCACTAAAACACGATCAGGACGCACGTTATTGGCGACGGCCGCTTTCAGCTAACACAGCAAAGTCGAGGAGTTATGACTGAGTTGGATAGCTTGCAAAACCCAAAATATTTCCTCTCTCACCCTTCCCAGATAAAAATTGGCCAGCTCCTGGCTCTACACTATAAAAAAGGTAAACAGAATTCTCCTCCCCAGGATGTAAGCACCTGGGGAGCACAGCCCCTGCCTCTGAACCCCACGCCCACGGGGGTCCTGATCAAGCTCTGCTCACTTTCCTGGGGAGCCATAGCCTCCCTCCCAATCCTTCTTAATTCAGCACTCCAAGTAGCTCTAGTATGTGATTTAAAATTAACACATGAGATGAAAACCCTTTGCCATGTCTATTTGATAAATAGATATAGCAAAAAAAATTTTTTTGGAAAAAAAAATCTAGGCAACTTAAAAAAATCTAAACGATACCCTCACCTAAGGCAGGAGCGGATAGGTTCTAATTTTATAGCACACGAAACTTATATAACTTGGGAGCCCCCCCCCCTTTTTAAGAACATTCAAGATTATGAATATAAACTTACCACAGGGACTGTGTAATAAGGACCAGGAAGTGAAAATGTCACCATCTTGGGGCTTCCGGGGCTCAGTTGTTGAGGGTCTAACTCCTGACTTCAGCTCAGTTCATGATCTCCTGGCTCATGGATTCGAGCCCTGTGTTGGGCTCTGCACGGACAACATGGAGCCTGCTCGGGACTCCCTCTCTCTCGGCCCCTCCCCTGCTCTCACACGAACATTACAATCTCACTTTCTCTCAAAAATAAATAAACTTTAAAAAAAAATGAAAAGAACACTTCTTCGACTTGTGTAAATCTGCTGTGTGATGCCTTGCAAATTCAAGTGCCGGCCCTACCCCGAAACATGTACATAAACCCAGCACGGATACGTGGGGGGGTGTGTTGTACTGTTCACAATTGTGAAAAAGTGAACCTGATGTCAACGACCATCTATAAAATGAAACGCAATGCAGCCTTAGAAGTATGCAAACCATATGTTATATTAAAAGGTTAAATAATCTTTCCATAGTGTGGGATTTTGGAGGATTTGAGTTCTTTGCAATGGTCACGTTACTTAATGAGATATTTAAAACAACTAATGCCCAGCTAATTACGTATTAGAGGCTTAAATTCAATGGCAAATTTTCTCATTGTTAATCTTGTAGTCAAACAGGTGGACAACCTAAGTTGTAAGGTATGCATTTTTCCATGAGCTTAAGAGACATATTTGCATTTTGAATAAACGTAAAAAGTGACTGAGGCTCACTCCCGCCTGGAACGGTCACTTATGAGGCCAACGCTTGCCCTGCTGGGCTGATGGGCCCTGGGTGCCGTCTGATGCGGCCTGCCTTCTCTGCTCAGGGCGCCCCGGTGGCACATGGACAGTCCCCCAGTGTTCCGCAGGGTGACTCCCTCCCTCAGGAGCACCTTCCCTGCAGCGGGCGGAATGCAGGCAGCAGGTCCCCCCACGCCCTGACCCAGGACCTGCCGAACGGGCCGCACCTGGGGCTAGGACCCTGAACGTCCAGGAAGGCGGTGTGTCCCCATGAGCCAAGCCGGCACCTCTCAGAGGCACAGACGTCTGGGGGCCCGAGGGACTGCGGCCAGCCTGCCCCGGGAGGTGAGAAGCGTCCTCTCCCAGGTGGCTAGACCACAGAGCTGTGGCCAAGGAGTGCCCCACCCCCCCCACTCCGCACACGGATGCGGCACCCATGGCCTTCTCCGCTTCCCCGATCCCCTTTCGTCTCCCGAATTTTCTGTTCTCATGGTTGGGGCTCACGTTACATTTGGGGCCAATGAGTCACACGCCCGTGTGGTTCTCAAGATTGTTCCGGGACAGAGCCAGGACGGGCGGCCAGGGCCAGCCGCAGCCCTGGGCGAGGGGTCCCATGCCCTCTCCCCACCGCTGAGCCCACGGGCATCCATTCACCTCGGCCCTCCCTGTCCCTCCTGGGAACAGAACGCTGCTCACCCTCCAGGGGCCGCACTGAAAACACCTGGGACCTGGAGTCAGGAGCCCTGGTGAGTCCAGACGGCCCTGAAGCACTGTGGTCTCGGCTCTCTCATCCCTCCCTCCCCCTCCCACAGGTAACTGGCCCAGAGGATGGGGCGGTGCAGGGACCCTTCTCCACATGCATTCGGAGGCCCCCCTGTCCCCGGCCCCCGCCTGCCGTCCCTGCACACGCTCTCCCTTTGTGGGCCCAGCGAGCGGCGGCCTGTGGGGCGGTGAGTGCGCTCCAAGCCACACCCGTTCTGCCGGCACCCACTGACACCAGCCGGGCTGGCAGCGGGCCAGCCTGCCCCGTGCGAAGCGCTGGCCGCCTCCCAGGAGAGCAGGGCAGCTGAGAGCCGCTCCCGTGGACTGGGACGATTCTCAGCCACAAACCCCTCCCTGCCCCGGCCCCCACCCTGCTCTGTGCCATTACCTAGAAAAGCTGCTTGGGGGTCGGTTTTAACACCCTCTCAGGCCAGGCAAGGAGGCCGCATGCTCTGCCAGGCCCTCTGACATTCTGGCTCAGGGACTAGCTGGGCGGTGACCCCTGTGCCTGGGGACAGCGAGGCTCTCCGGGAGGCCCCAGGACCTGCATTCGCTGTTCAAGTATCTACTACCTGAACCAAGCCTGGTGTCCTGACCACGAGGCGGGCTCGCTGAGTGCCTGCCAGAACCTGCCGGAACCGTGTGAACACGTTCTCAGGAAAGCTCCTGTGCACGAGGCCTGTGCTGTGTGCGGCTCCAGCCCCTGCACCTGGTGGGCAGGACCTGACGGGGGGCCACCACCTGCGGTGCCAGCAAGCTCGGGAGACCCAGGTCGGCTCATGTAGGTATCGACCCCGCGGAAGAGAACCAGATTCCGCTGAAAACTGCCAGAGCCTGATGGGACGGCACAGTGCCGGAGCCGGTGCTGAGGGGCCCGAGCAAATCGAGGGGGGGGCCCAGCCTCCCCGGGAGGGGCGGGACTCCCCGACAGGGCGCGAGGCCCACAAGGAGTCGTCGGAGGGGCACACGGCGACCAGGAGCCCGGAGTGCAGCCCGGCTGCTGTGGCCACGGACCGGGTGAGTCCGGCGGAGGGCAGGGGGCTTTGCACGGCTGTGAGGCGGGGGGCTGGTCATGACTGAGTTGGCGGTATGTACCGGGCGTTACCTAGGACCAGCCTGAGCCCCAGCTGGACGGGTCCTCCGTCCGGCCCCCAGGACACTGTGCCCTCAGGCATCTGTGGTCCCTGGAGGTCACACAGGACAGGTTCAGCCCCTGTGCTCTGCCTGGGTCATCCTGCCTGTGAGCCAAGGCCAGAACCTTCCAGGGAAGGAAGGAGCCTCTGCATGTGGGTGGGGCTCCCAGAGCTGCCGGGACCTGCTCTGGCTGTGCGGCCGCGGCCCTTCTCGGAGGAATTCCCTCCCTGTTCCCGAAAGGCCTCCTTCGGGAAACTACAGATCCTGGGCGGCGTTTCCCCAGCAGCACCAGGCAAGGGACCCCATGAGAAGCCCCCCCCAAGGCAGTGCCGGATGCACACTCAAGCGCCGCCCCCTCAGACACACCTACACCTGCTTGTGGGGACCTCCTCCTCCCAAACCCAGGCGATCCGCCCTTGACCACGCGCAGGCCCTCCTGCTCGCACAGATGTGGGAATGCCCCAGGACACAGCCCTGCCGCACCCCCGGCCGCCCCCGGGCCACGGGGGACACTGTCCACGCCTAGGGTCGGGGAGGGCCAGCGTCCCGTGGCCTCCAGGTCTCTCTGGGGCTTCACTCCACCCCGCCGGCACCCGAGCGCCACGAGGTCGGAGAGTAGAAGCGGGCACGCCAACAGCCAGCGACTCTCCTCGGTGCCATCCACACACACGCCCACGTGCAAACCGAGTACTGCCGGGGATAAAGTCCCCTTTGTTTTCCTGTCTTTCTAGATCAGGGGTCTGCAGACTCTGAAGAGCTGGACTGTGAATGTCCCAGGCCGTGTGGCCTCTGTCACGGCCACTCAGGGCCACCAGTGCTGCACAGAAATTCTGCAAACAAATGAGTGTGGCAGTGTCCCCATAAGACTTAACATCAGTGAGGCCAGGCCCAGGGCTGTAGGGTGCCGAGCCCCAACGTCCAGGAGGCTCTGTTCCTCCAAACTCAGGCCACACTCCCCTCCCGGGATGACGCTGGCCAGATCAGGTGGTGTCCATGGCCTGCTGACACACGCCCGGACCGGACCCCGGGCCCTGAGCTCACAGTGACACCGAGGACAGAGTCAGCAAGGGCATCTGAGGGACGCAGACCCGCGAGGATCACGTCTTCAGCCCCACGCGAGCCCTGCTCCTCCCTGGGCATCTTCGTGTCAGGCCCCTGCCCGAACTCTGACCGCACAGCACCGGGAGTGAGCTGACCCTCTTCTCTCACCATCGCCGTGCAGGGCACCGCGGCCCGGACGCTCCGGCATGGCTCTGGGCCTGCGGCTGAGAAACCTTTCTCCCGTCTTCTGACTTGCCATCTAAAATCCAGGATCTCCGTCCTCGGGGCGCCTGGCTGGCTCGGTCGGTAACCCCCGTGACCCTCGATCTCAGAGTTGGGGGCTCAAGTCCCACGCTGGGTGTAGGGTTTACTTTAAAAAAATAATAAAATAAAGTTAAGGTCTCTCTCTCCAATGAAACCTTCCCCGTAGGAGCCCCCACCCTCAGCCCTCCCTCCCCTGGCCAGCGTGTGGGCTTTGACAGTCCGGGCAGGACGCTTCGAGCCCCATGCACCTGCTCACTCCCAAGGCAGGGACTTTGTCATCATTCATAATTCTATCTCCAATCCAGGCAAGACCCCTCCAACCCAGACACAAAGGCGGCACCCTGGACATTCAGGGTGTTAACTGATCATCTGGTATCTGGTTTCCCCCGATCAGACGTCCACAGCCTGAGCTTTGTTTGCCACTGGCTGCCCCTCGGGTGCTCCGCCGCCTGGCTCCCCGAAGTGTGGGCCCCGGATGGTCACACGGGCCACATGGGAGGCAGTCAGAACCACGGAGCCACGGGGCCCTGCCCGACCTGCCAAGTCACACTCTGATTCTAACAAGACCCCCAGGTAACAAGACCCCTGGGTGATCCGAGTGCTCCCTACAGTCTGAGAAACTCTGTCTGCAGGGGGCTGCTGACTTACCCTCCCTACGGGCAGCAGCACTGGGCACAGTGAGGTAAACAGTGACTGTCCTGTGTGGAGGTAGTGACTCTTCTCGAACAACTGGAGAGCCATGCTCCGCATTCGACCATCAGTAGCTCCCAGTGCACGATCAGGTCCAGGAGCCACTGGGCTCCCAGCAGGAAAGACCGCGGCATTGCTGACGCTGGACTTCCACGACCCTTAAACCCTGAGAAAGTGCACGGCCCCTCCTGAGGTCAGGGTGTCTGACCCGCAGCCTCTACGCCCATGGCCACGGACCGCGTGCTCTTTGGAGCCTCCTGCCCAATGGTCGTTTTGTACCCGAAATTCCTCCCAGATCTCCTGACCCGACGATGCTGGCCCTCAACCAACAGACACTTAACTGCATCTCACTTGCATCTTATTTTGGAACAAACTCCTTTTAAAAAATTCTCCTGAAATTAATTGGACTGTTTTCTGGTTTTGCTGAATGATATTGTTAAACAAGATGTAGTTGAGAAGTCACACGACGAAACCAGGTAATTAATCTTCAAGCGAGGGCACCTCGGAAGACACGCCGCGTCGGGCGCCCTCAGCCCTGGGACGTTTTGTTCTAGCTGAGTGTTCTCGCTCCTCCCCGACCTGACTTGGGACTTGCCGTCGGAAACCAGCGGCCATAACAGATGTGCACCTGCAGCCGTGAGCCCCTTCTGGGCCCTAAACAAGCAGCTGCTGGCGGAATGGGCCATTCCGGAACGGGCCCGCAGACTGCTTCCTCGGGATGAGAAGTCCCCAGTGCGCCACAGACAGGATCTCAGGCCCTTTCTTTGCTCAGCCTGGAAGTCAAGGCCTGCAGCGACCCTGGCTGACCCTGAGGGGACACAAGGCCTGGCACAGAGCGCCCCCCCCCCGGGAGACCCCTTTTTCAGGGACTGGAGGCAGGGGGGACGTGGTGTTTCTGGTTTTCATGGTTTATTTCGTTTTTAAATTCAGGCTGACTCAGAAAAAGCGAGGATGAAGAATGCGTTGGGCGGTGAGATCGGGACCCTGGCAGGGCCAGTCTGCACAGCCCGAAAGCCCCTTCCTCAGGCCCCTCTTCCCCAGGAACAAAGACCTTGTTCTCAGGGCCTCGTTCTGGCTTATTCTGACCCAGAAAGGCCGCCCACTACGACATAGAGGGGGGGCACCCAAGCAAGTCAGCCTCAGACATGTCCCCACGAGAGGTCCCCTGAGGGCTGAGGCCAGGCACCCCCTGGCCCTGTCTTCCTAGGTTTCCACCCGACATAGCCCCCGAGCCAAAGGTCACGCCTGCTTCTTTTCACAGATAAATCTGTCTTCTGACAACATTCCAGTGCCTCCGGGATACGGCGTGCCTCTGCCGGCCTCCGAGGGAGAGGGGACGGCCCTCCCCGGGCCTCGGGCCCGGCTCGAGCCGCCACAGGCCCGCGCATCTGAGGCCCGCACGCAACCACCCATGCGTTCCGCCACCCCGTGGTCCCGCTGCAAAGCTGGCTCGCTGCCCACCTCCCTGTCCTGCCCTCAGAAGACGCAAAGTGGTGACCTTGTCCCCACATTCCCTGTGCCCATGGAGAGCACCTGCTGACCCCAGGCCGCCAGCCGGCGGGGGGACCTGCGCACCCTCTCTGCAGCCTCTGCACCCTCGCCCACCTCCGGCCCTCCTCGGGCCCCGTCCGCTGCCAGCCCTGCCCAGCTCTCTCTCCAGCCCCAGATCCGGGTTCACAAAGTCACTGTCCCGCACTGGGTGCCGGGGACCAGCTTCCACTCGGGTGCTCTTCTAAGGATGAATCCTCCTGAGGAGAAAGGCTCTGTGTGTAGGTGTTCATTGTAGCACAATCATAATGATTTTTAAGAGAAAAAAACCTTTGTGTGTGTGTGTGTGTCTTGTAATCTCTTCGTGTAAAATTTAGCTCAATTTTATTTTACTTTAAGATTTTTAAAATTTATTTTTGAAAGAATGGACAGTACTTGCCCATTTTATTAACTTTTTAAAAAAATGTTTTTAATATTTATTTATTTTTGAGAGAGACAACAGAGCACAAACAGGGGAGGGGCAGAGAGAGAGGGAGACACAGAATCCAATGCAAGCTCCAGGCTCTGAGCTGTCAGCTCAGAGCCTGACATGGGGCTTGAACTTATGAACCGTGAGATCATGACCTGAACCGAAGTGGACATTCAACTGACTGAGCCCCCCACGACCCCCGTACTTGCCCGTTTTGAAAGGGGCAGGGGGGAGGGCACAGAGGATCCGAAGCAGGCTCTGCGCTGACAACAGTGAGCCGTGGTGGGATTCCAACCCACGAGCCACGAGCCCGTGACCAGGGCTGAAGATGGACTTCAAATAACTGGGCCAGCCAGGTGCCCCTAAAACAAAAAAAAATCTTACACGTTACACAGGAGTTTGGCAATGCCAGTTATCATTGTAAACGTTAGGAGTACTAGGAATTAAAATTTAATTTTCCAGAGAGGATAAAAAGTGGCTAAGTCCCATCTGAAACGCAGATGGCACTGGCCTTGAGGACTAAGGCCAGGGGACCGGGGCAGCCTGGCCACGGAACTGGTGTTCCTGGGATACAGTCTTCCCTTCATCTCTCGACCCCAGTCCAGCTGCAAGAAAAACATCAAAGACAAATTTAGGAACATTCTACGAAACCCCTGACCAGCACTCCTCAAACCGTCAAGGTCAGAAAAACCAAACCAAGGAGAGACGGACACATTGCTGCAGAGAGGAGCCTGGGAGCACCGGAGCCCAGAGCCCCGCAGCCAGTCCCCGGGCGGGGTCCAGGCGCAGAGCAGGGACGTGAGGGAAACAAGAGGGACCCAGAGTCGGAGGCGTGGTTGGCGGTGACATGCGGGTGCTCTGAGGACGTGTGAGAACGTAAAGGCAGGGGAAGCTGGCTGAGGGTGTAGGGAACTGGCCATCTTTGCAACATTTCTGTAAACCTAAACTTATTTCAAAGTAAAATTTCCTTTATCAAAAACGGCATTGGCCTTATCAACAGCAATGCTAGACATACCATACAACCCCTAAAAGTTATGTAAAAAATTGCTCTTACCAAGAATTTTATATCAAGCAATGACGTCTGACCAGCGATGTGGGAGTCTGAAATGAAGGCACTTTCCACATGCAAGGGTTCAAAACACTGTTCCTTGTGTGCAAGTGGAGGGGAGAGCTGTGGAGGGGCCGGTCCAGAAGGGGAGGGGCCCGGCCCGGGAAAGGCGGGGCTCGCTCCGGGCTCTGACTCAGCGGATGTGTTTGCTCTGTGCAAGGGTTACGGCCAGGCCGCCGACAGATTTGCAGGATTACTTGCTCAGGGCAGAGAATTCCAAGGAAATAAGATGGTGCCTTAGTCCTTGGTCCCAGGAAAACTAAAACCCTGAGGGATCACAAGAAACATGGATACGAATACTCCACTTGGCTCAGCGGCGAGAAGAAAAATCACTTCAGCTGGTTGCATGTTAAGACCCGTATCGTAGCTGTAGTGAGGCTCGAGTTAGTGGGCGAGGGCTGGGTCTCCCCCCACTGACGGGAGAGGGGCGTCTGCCATCTAAACTTACACACAGCGTATTACTCTTCAGTGGTCGCTTCTGGGAGGAGCAGCGACGCGGGAGGGAAGGCACACGGTTCCTGGGTTTTTACAGGAACGGTTCCATATTTTTACAAGAAATCATATGGATCTATTACTTTAACACACTGAACTTTTAAAAGGAAGATGTTTGAGATATAATACCCCCCAAAAAAGAAAAGCAAAAATAAGTCACATACGCAGATTATCAGAATTAGACGGGGCTGGGGTTGGGTTCTAACAGCTGACGACAGCGGCCAGCCCATGCTGATTTCTAGCCTCTGATTATGACGGTTAATTCCCGATTCTGATTATTTCCCTATTCCGGTTGGCACCTCATCTGGCAGTTGGTGCCTATTCCCATGGGTTTTTTTTTTAATCTTT
Source organism: Mungos mungo (assembly GCA_004023785.1). NCBI lineage: Eukaryota > Metazoa > Chordata > Mammalia > Carnivora > Herpestidae > Mungos > Mungos mungo. The sequence continues at coordinate 445 of PISW01012631.1, read as the reverse complement.
TCAACAGACAATAGCAGTGGAAAAACTTCCACTTTTTTATTTAATTCTGATTATAAAATATTTGAGGAAAATGACTTTCTTTTACATGTGCAGGAATACAATGATGAGAAATGCTTTCATGTAGAAAACTATGATATGTTTTACACTATTCTTAGTGTCAATGTGTGTATTACCAACAAGAATGGACTCAGAAAAGTTGGATCTAAAGTAGGTGCCATTGTTTCACTTTATTAGAGTACAGTTTACATGAGGGGAGAACATTGCCTGACTCCCTACCTGCAAACGCAATGGCTTAAATTCCCCACAGCCGTCTGCTGCCTTCCCTTCTGCACCTGCGCACCCCGGTGCCTGCCTCACCTTCGGTTCCCTAACTGTTCCTGTCTCTTCACTGCCTTGTTCTGCTGTCCTCCATCCGCCCCTCCCCTCCCCACCTGCCCCTCCCCTC
>PISW01012630.1:0-31378 GCA_004023785.1 Mungos mungo | reverse complement strand
CCTCCTCCTGCCAGGCCCGCCTCTGCTGTTCCCAAATCAGCCCCGCTCATCTCTGCTGGACAAGGTCCGCCACACCTGCAGGGACACTTCCCGGCCGGCCAGGTCACCTCGCGCCACCAGGCAGAGGAGAAGCTTCTCCTGGACTTTCGTAGGCTCACCCCCGCCTTCGGGACTTCGCTGGCGCTTTCTGAGCCATCTCACCTCTGCTGCTGCAGACAGCTGGCCCCCTTCAGCATCGCAGGTCCTTCTCCACCGTCCCCGTGAGATTCCTGTGGGGGTGTGTGCATGCCAATCCTTTCTCCCCCCTCCGCATCCTTAACAGGACCATGCGTACGGCCCTACTCCACAGGTACATGGGTTCGTTTTCAAACAACTAGTTGGTAGACGTATTTCTTCTACAGTTTTGCTTTCACTTTATCTTGATTCAGAGTGACCAACCCTTTCCCTCATTTCTGGGCATTTTGGTTCTTTCTGTTATCCTTGCAGAAGAAGGTGGGGGCCGTACATACAGCAATTTTAGCACCTCCCTCGCCCAAACACATTCTGATTTTAAATAGAGATTTCAGGGGGGCCTGGGTGACTCAGTCGGTTAAGCGTCTGACTTCAGCTCAGGTCATGATTTCACAGTTTGTGGGTTCAAGCCCTGCGTCAGGCTCTGTGCTGACAGCTCAGAGCCTGGAGCCTGCTTCTGATTCTGTGTCTCCCCTTCTCTCTGCTGCTCCCCTGCTCATGCTCTGTCTTTCTGTTTCTCAATAATAAATGTTAAAAATATTAAAAAATAGAGATTTCATGAAATACTAACCAAATGGACTGAAAATATAACATATATTTCACTATTTTTTATAAAACACATATTTTTATTAGTCTGATTTAAATTTTTAAAAAATATTTATTTTTGAGAGAGAGAAAGACAGAGTGCAAGTGGGGAAGGGGTAGAGAGAGAGGGAGACACAGAATCCGAAGGAAGCTAGAGGCTCTGAGCTGTCAGCACAGAACCTGACATGGCGCTCAAACCCATGAACCGTGAGATCATGACCTGAAGTTGGATGCTTAACCAACTGAGCTGCCTTGACACTCCTAGTCTGATTTTTTAATAAGCACTTTTGACTTACTATGGTTCATTCACTCATGGTTACGTATATTTTTTAAGTTTATTTAGTTTTGAGAGAAAGAGAGAGAGTGAGTGAGTGTGAGGGAGGGGTAGAGAGAGAAGGAAAGAGAGAGAATCCTAAGTAGGCTCCATGCCGTCAGCACAGAGCCCAACGTAGTCTCGATCTCACGAACAATGAGATCATGACCTGAGCTGAGATAAAAAGTCGGACACTTAACAGACAGAGCCACCCAGGTGTTCCATGGTTACAATAAATTCTATACAAGTTCAATTAACTGGAAATCTCTGGAGGAATGTGAACTTTCAGTTAAACAGATTTGCAGCATAAATACTGTAATTAAAAGGGGAAAGATTTATACGACCTGAAGAGAAACCAGAGTATTAAATTTTGTAATTAAAGAAAAGATCTTTCTGATTCCAATGTTTAGGGAATGCTTCCGTATTTTTCTTCTTCCCTGATGTATTAGACGGAATGAAGTACACAGCGTGGAGTCAGTGCTGAGCAGGGGACTTGAGTCGCCTAAGCTCATCAGCATAAACACAGATCCTCACTGCCTAGAACGGCTGGTGACTTCGAATGGATTGGGTTGAACCTATGCTCATCCTCAGAGTTGTCTTCCTTGATGCCACGTGTGTAGGTACAACCCTTCTCCACGTAAGTAGTACAGAGAAAAACGACTCTGATATTTAGTATATGAGTTAGCTGGGTTTTGACCAATTGAATCTTTGACTTGTTTTGGAACTCAAGAACCTAGTAAAACTTCAGCTGACTCAATAGAAATCAACATGTGTCTGTGAGTGTGTGTATTAAATGCTAACTGACGCCCTCAGTGTTTCTAAACCAGATTCGCAGTAGAGGACAATAAAGCACATAACCACACGTTCACGGGATGGTTACCAGAAAGATCAAAGCGATGTCCACGGCTGAAGAGGGAGCTGATTATTTCAGGAACCAAGGATGAGATAATTACTGTAACTGGGTGCAACTTAGCTCTTAGTTCTGGAAAATCAAGGCCAACAGGGAAGCATATTGAACAGCTCGGTGCTTGGCCAAAAGACAGCGACACAGGTGAGGGTGGAATGCGGAAGGGAGGGAACCCGGGGCTTGAAGCAGAAATCTGAATTCTAGCGGAGACCGCCAGCTGGCCGGCTGCGTGTGGGCACCCGCTGAGCATCACGTCCTCACCGCAGAATGGGAGGGTCTCTATGATTTCCTCCATCTCCTACGTTGTTCGACATTGCTCAACGCTCATAGTGATGCCAACACGTTACTACCAAGGGGAACGTGGGATCTCCATCCAGCAGCTGAAAAACCTCGGTTGTCATCTTCTCTGAGGTTTCTTTGGTTGACATGGCACAGACTTCCTAATTTTAAGGAGCGATCTCGGTAACACAGACTATATACCAACTGCTTCTCCCCTTGTTTCCACTTCTCTTAAGTTATCCTGTTTCCTGAACAAACACAAGTTTACTTTCATTTCCATAATAAATAAGGATGAAAGATCCCATTACATAGGGTATAAAATTTAATTCCTAGGGTGAGACACACACCTGTTTGGATGGGGCCCAGAGCGACTACACCTACCACGGGGTTGGCAGTGATCATAAGGACGTTATGTTTTCCCAAAGCAAACTAGGTAATCTGTGCTGCAGGCCATTCTAGCCCCACAGGACATACTGCACAGTTACGTCACATCACTGGAACTACTCATAAATAGAACATGGAAATTCTGTTTCTAAATCTTGCAGCCTGGTCAACGTATATTTAGGAGACGCTGGTAAAGAAGCAAAATGCTGACCAGAGAGGCCAGTACATCCTTGGGAGGCTGCTGCTGGTCATGTGTGTGTTTCTATATGGCTTTAATTTCTAGATGTAACACAACAGTCACCTCCAGTCCCTTGAATGGCTTCATCAACAGGTCCCATAACAGCAACTTAGAATGACCAAGTAGTGGATAAACAAAAACAAAAACAAAAACAACCCCAATGATTCTGCCTTAGGACTTAGTGGCTGGTCCTGTCCACACAGAATTTGACTTTCTGCTAACTTTGTTTCTATTTCCCTGGACACTGGAATGGGTAGATGGGGGGGGGGCTATAGATTTATGGTTCATTGCATCTGGGCGAGCAGAACTGTATCTAGTGGGTGGAAGCCAGAGCCGTGACTTCCCGGGAACATGGCTCTGAGCGGCATCGGGTATCGGACGCCACACCCACCTGTGGGCTCCTGTCTACCGAGCTGTCGTCTGACAGGGGGCGGGGGGGGGGGGTAGTGGCGGCTTACGGCCGTGGGGGCACCGCTGAATGCCATCCTGCAGGGGAGGTACACTTAGTACTGCCAGCTGGCCAAACGTTTCTGTGTGTATTCTTGGGGGTCACGCGGCTGGCAAGCACGGCCATCTGTGGACTTTCAAGTCAGAATATTTGCTCCGTTGATACAAGACCCTCACAGGGGTCTCGGAGCAGCACTCAGGCTCCTCGGGACCCGTCTTCCTATGACGGTGGGCATTCTGAGTCTTTCTCAGAGAGAAGTTGCTGGACAGTAATTACAAGAAGGGTATGTACCAACAGTGCAGGAGGGCACCGTAAACAGCGCGTGGTTTCTTTGAAAAGCAAACTCGCTGGCGGAGACCACACGACCAGTTGGTCCGCGAGGGGGGCAAACCCCACCAACCTCAGACCACATGGGGTCAGCATCACCACAGCATTTACAGAAAAAAGTAAAAACGCCATAATCCTACAAACTGCAAGAATATGACAAATAAGTAGGTTTTGTTGTATTTTATCCCTCCCAGATGTGTGTGTGTTGGTGGGTGGGGACGAAATCTAGTTTTTAATAAAACTAAGGTCCTACAGCATTTACAGCTAAGATTTCTATCAATAACGCTTTTGCATGTCATGAAGCGTCTCTCAGACATGCCCTTTAGGAGATTCATGAGGAGCAACGCTTTTACACTCCTATTGTCTGACACAATTCTGTTTTTATTACAATAAAAATGCTATTGCTGCACCTTTGTTGAAAAACCTTTACTTATATCTCCACTATCTCCCTGGAATAAATTCCTATGAGCGGAAATTATGAATCGCACTTTCTGTGCAATTTAACAAATGGGTAAAGGACATGAAGGGTGCATCATAGAACCACAGAAAGTACTGGAAAATACAGAAGCATTTGCACTCGCTTGTAACAAAAAGAAATCTTATTATAGAGGGACTATTTTGTTTACCAAATTATCAGAGACTAAGCTACAATGATCCCCAACATTGCTAAGAATGCCGGGTGCTCTATGGACGGGAACAGAGACTAAGGGAACATTTACAAAAAGCAATCAGCAAAGCTCTTCAAAGCAGACTTTTTGTGTGTGTAGATTATGTGAGAAAGACCTGGAAATAAAGTATAATTGGCCCTTTCAAACCACATGCACAGAAACTGACGACAGCAGGACGCTGCTACCTCTGGACTAAAGGGTAGTGACATACGCACGCACACATGTGCGTACGCGTCTGCCCACGTCAGTGCCCCCAGCTGCGCACAGCCCTTCCCAAGGTCAGGAGCTGAGCATTCAGTCTGTAGATTAAATAAATTCCTTACTTGCTCTATTTAGCTCTCCTGTCACTTGTATTTTGGCCATTGCTGTGCTCAACTGGGCAAGGAGTGACCCTCCAGTATCCTGGTTTCTAACCCCACTGGAGAGGGGATGGGTGGAGGGGTGCCAGGGCTGCTGGCCAATGCGGGGGAGGCTTTAACATTCTCGGTAATTCGACCCTTCTGCACTGTTGGTGGGAATGCACACTGGTGCCGCCACTCTGGAAAACAATATGGAGGTTCCTCAAAAAGTTAAAAATACACTTGATCTTAGCCAAAAGGCCGAGAAGCAATCAAAAAGTTAAAAATAGAACTACCCTACGACCCAGCAACTGCACCACTAGGTATTTATCCAAAGGACATAAAAATGTTGATTCGAAGGGGTACATGCACCCCAATGTTTATAGCAGCACCATCAACAATAGCCAAAGTATGGAAAGAGTCCAAATGTCCGTCGACTGGTGAATGGATAAAGAAGATGTGGTGTGCACATCGGTGTGTATACACACTCATATACACAACGGAGTATCACTCGACAATCAAGAATACTCAAATCTTGCCATTTGCAACAACGTGGATGGAACTGGAGGGTATTATGTAAGCAAAATAAGTCAGGCAGAGAAAGACAAATATATGATTTCACTCATGTAGAATTTAAGAAAAAAACAGATGAACACAGGAGAAGAGAAGGAAAAATAAAATAAGATAAAAACAGAGAGGGAGGCAAACCATAAGAGACTCTTAAATACAGAGAACAAATGGAGGGTGGCTGGAGGGGGGAGATGTGGGGAGATGGGCTAGATGGGGGATGGGCACTGGGTGTTGTATGTAAGTGATGAATCATGGGAATCTGCTCCTGAAGCCAAGACTACATTGTACGTTAACTAACTTGAATTTAAATAAAAAAAACTTAAACTTTTTTAAAAGATTCTTGGTAATTCTTATTCAATTCGGGGATGTCCTCCTTACCCCACAAACACCCACTCCAGCATGTCGGGTGCGCCAGTCTGGGTGCTAAGCACGTGCGGGGCAGGGCCGCATCTGACGTGCGCAGTGACCGCACCTCTCTTTACCTGTGTGAACGTTTCATCTTTCCCAGTTAATCCATCAGCCTGAAATCCAGAGCACCTGGCTCTGGCCGGGCAGCTGTGGGGCCTGGCAAGAATTACTTAACGGCTCTGCCTTTGGATTGCCCACCCGCAAAATACAGAGAATCGCACGGGCCGCAGCTGCAGGAGATGACTTCGGGGAGGAGGCCTGGAGGGTCACAAAGCACGTTCAACGGTGACGCGTTATTAGCAGAACAAGCATCACCAGCCCAGCTGATCCTTCCTACGGACGCGTCGCTCCGATAACGCGGTCTTTGCGGCTTAACACACACACTGCTGTGCACGACTGTGTCACACATTCCATATGTGTCCACTCCAGCAAATTAATACAGGATTTAATTTACTGGCAGCGTTCAGTGCCAGGAAAGAAAAAGTCCTGTAGATCATCCACAGCTACCCTGTTCCCGGAAAGTACTCACATTTGTCATCCTTTCAACACGTCAACCCAAATCACGATGGAACATCAGCTGCACCGTGACCACCCCCCCATCAAGCAGCCTTCAAACATCGAGGAGAAGGTTCCTCTCGAGGCCGCCCACCCGAAAAAACCCCCGGCCCCTTCTCACCTGCCACACACACATTTTGGCCTGGAGAGTTCTGAGGCGTTGTTTTGTCAAAGCCGGGGAAGCCATCTCAAAATAAAACCATGAGAGAGATTGTTCAGTGCCCGCTACTGACCTCCACACGGAGCCGAAGGGTTTCTCGGCGAACAGGCGGCTGCGATCTCCGAACAGGTGCTGGCGGCCCGGGCAGAACGCGAGGGGCAGGACCCGAGCGAGGGGACGCACAGCGGGGCCCACCGGGGACCGCGGGAGCAGGGCGGGCAGGAAGCCATGGTCTCACGTTGGCGGTGGGGGAGGGAGGGGGTGGGCGGGTCACGTGGGCACCGCCGCTCCTCCCCATCGGCCTCCGGAGCGGCTTCTGTCTCAGGCCGCAGGTGAGGCAAGTTGCAGTTATTCTAACCACGAAAACAGCTCATTGACCCTGAATGACCTTGGGCCATCGTGGGACCCTGCTTCCTCTCTCCTCTTCCATCTTTAGCGGCACCACAGCCCATGCCTTGACCTTGTGTGGTCCACGGCAGCCCCTGGACAGGGCCACACCAGCCAGGGCGTCCAGTCTCTGCTCCCCAGTTGGGGGGGGGTTCCCCTAATGCCTGGCTGGCCAGCGGGAAACAGGACATCACCCCCCAGGGGTATCAGCACCTACTGCTTGTCAAGCGGTCTTTCTCCGGAGGGTTCAGCGTGGGGGGGGACACTTCACAGCCACACAAGCACCTCGACCAGGCTTCCAGGCATGCAGCAAGCTGCTGGGGAGAGGGCCCCTGACCCTTCTCCATGGGACACTGCCCCCTGGGCCCCAAGGAGAGTGACCCTCACACGTGCTGTGGTCCCCAGCATGGTCATAGCTGCTCGTGGTGAATGCTGATCTCCCACCAGAAGGACAACATTCACTTCTGCTTTATGTCTGGGTGTCTCGGCTACCACTCGGCGGCCATGTCCCCTCTCCGCTGGCCGGGTCTGAAGCAGTTCCTCCCTGTTCTGTGGCTCTGGAGCCGTCTGTGAGAGCCACGCTGTGCCCTGACTGCCAGCACCAGCGTGTGGCCCCCGCCTGGGTATTCCAGGCACCCTCCCCCCGGCCACAGCGATGCTCAGAGGTGGGTGCCTGTCACACACTGACCAGCACTTTCCTGGTGGAAACTTGAGGCTCATGGCTTCCTGCCTCAGTCCTGGTGTAGAAGGACACAGACCTGAGGCCCTGGGGGTACTTGTGTTCCTGACGCTGCAGACACTGTCTGCCTACAGCAGGAGGCAGTGAAATAAACACCCGAAGGGAAACAGAAGGAGGAGAGATGCAGGAGAGAAGGGACAGCAGGAAAGCAAGGTCGGCACACCCCCGAGGATTGCTCCAGCACCTGGATCCTGCTCTGCCCGACGCCCATCCTGCCTCCGCCCATCCTTGGCATGTTAGAGATTTTCTTTTTTGTTTATTCCAGTTTAAGCTGGAATTCTGTCCTTTGAGCTGAAAAATCCCAAGTATATATACTTCTTTTGCTACAGGTACTGTTTCCTCGGTCTGGCTCTCTCCCTCCTCTGCTAAGCCCTTCCTTGTGTGGGCGTCGTGGGTCACAACAAGCCTCTGTCCCCCAGGAGCCCCCCGTCCGGTCCAGCACGTTCTCGTCCATGCTCGGGAAGGTACACCTCACAGTACGGCAGGCAACTAACACCGGCTCTCGTGCTGCCCGCGGCTCCCAGAGTTCTGGGTTCTCGCTGAGATCTCATCCCTGTGGTTCCCACGGACCAGCTCGGAGGTTAGACTGACGGCGCCGTCTGATGCCGTCCAGAGGCTGGCAGTCGTAGAGATGAGGGTGCCTCCACAGAAGGGGTGTGAAGAAGGCGTGGGGTCTGGTGGGCAAAGCGCTGATGTGGCCGTCGGAGACCACTTTTGAACAAACCCGCTTCAGCCCCCGCAAGCCCTCTGCCACCACCACAGCCTCCTCGAGCTTCCTTCTCTTGCTCTGTTCAGCCTCCGGGACTCAGCTTAGCCTGAGCCGAGTGCCCGGAAGTGTCTTCCCGCCACGCTGCTTCATGCGTGTCCCCTCCGGAGAACCGATGGCCGCCCCGCGCCCACCCCCTCCTCCCCAGGACTAACCCTCTTTTTATGCGGACTCCCCACAAACTACAATCTCTGAGAGGGCGAACATCTGACCTGTGTTTCTTTTCATGCCGACATCAGAACCTTGCAGACAGTCGGTGCTAAATATTTGTTGATGAGTGGAATCAGACCAAAGATTCTAAAAGTAACAACTATCTGTTGAGGGCTCACTAGGGCGCCAAGCATTTGCAGACATCTGTACATGTTTATTTTTATTTCACACTCATATAGTATTTACTTGAGTCAAACACTAAGCACTTTCAAATATTAATTCACTAAATCCTCCGTGATAGGTGTCATTCTGGATTACTGTTTCCTTTTCAGGGATAAGAAAAGCAAGACTCGGTGCGGGCATGCCTGCCCAAGGCGGTGCATCTGGGCTGGAGAGCCAGGGCGCGGGCACTGCGATGCTTATGGCCCATGACCTGTGGCCTTCCCCTGTCCAGACACCTAGGAAAGGCTCAGAGGAGTTAAGCTTTGACCAAGCTCACACCGCTGGTACATGGCAGATTTAGAAAACCGCACTGCCTAACCCATGATGCCCGTCATTCCCAAAGGGCAGTCCGGGGACAGCGGCCTCGACCGTGGCTGGGGACAGACCAGGAACGCTCGTCCTCAGCCCCCACCCTGGGCCCAGTGGGTCTGAGCGAGGCCTCCCCTGCTGGTGACGCACAGAGTGAGCACCCGTGCGTGAGGCCTCGCCGCCCCTTCTGGGAGAAGGTGATCAGCAGTGCCGGGCGGCTCTCCCAGCCAGGGCAACCGGACCCCCAGTTCCTCACAGAGGCAGGGCTGACGGCCTCCGCAGGCATGGGGAGGAAGACGCCCCCTGACAGGCGGCGGCTGGGGTCTCCGGCTAGCTCACCCGCAAACCGTTTCACACTGAAGTGAAGTTCCCAATACCTTCCTAAGGTACCAGCAAAATCCCAATAAGTTGCCGGGCCTTTAAAAGTTTTATCTTTAAAAGTGTTTGTTTATTATTTTTGAGAGAGCGCACGCAGGGGAGAGGCCAGGAGAGAGGGAGACACAGAATCTGAAGCAGGCTGCAGGCTCTGAGCTGTCAGCACAGAGCCTGATGTAGGGCTTAAACCCATGAGCCATGAGATCATGGCCTAAGCCAAAGTCTGGCACGTAACCACTGGGCCACCCAGGTGCTCCTTTCCCTGGAAAGTTTCTGGGCCTTTCTGTATGCAGGCCAAATACGAGTGACCCCTGGCGGCCAGCAAGGAGGAATGGCTCCCAGCAAAGCCTTTTCCAGGGTGTTCCAGTTGGAACACCTGAGCCTTGCCAGGGGTTCATGCAGCGTGCTGGGTGTGAGCAGCCTGCCGGGTGTGAGCGCGTGCCGAGCCCCCGGCTCCCTTCCTGGACACGCCAGCTCCTCCTGTTCAGTCCCCTCTGATGTTTCTGGGTGACCCTTCTTGGAACTTCCTCTTCTCCAAGGTGATGTGAAAAACAGCCAATCTTCTCTTCAGCATCAAGGGGCTCATTATCCAGTCTGCGGATTATTCAAGGCCTTTGAAGCTCCTGTTTGCTCCTCCAGAGCTCGTTCCTGCTCATCAGCACCTCCCCAGAGGGCTGCAGGGGCACGGGGGAGCAGCCGGCCGGCTCAGGAGCCCGCTGAGCATGCGCTGCTCACGAGACTGGGGGGCGGGGCTGGGGGGCGGGGTTCACTCCAAGTCTGCCCTGCTGCTTGTCCCCTCCACCCCAGATCTCTCCTCTGCTAGAATTTACACAGTAATCGGCAATGAAAGATGCCAGGACCAGGTAATTCACAAGAAAGCATAGCATGGGAATTCATTTATGGAAAACAATCAATTTACTATGAAATACATGCAAATGGAATCAACCATGGATATAATTAAATATAGGCTGACTCAGGCAGCAATGCGATTGGATTGTATTAGCAAAGGTTTTCTGAAATCATAGAATCATCACTACTTTTTTAAATGATAAGACCCGGTGTTTTGGCGAATATGCATTTAAGAACGAGTGAGCACACGTAAGACAACGTGTAATTCCGTGAAGGCTTCGCCCCTGCTGACTCGGGAGTTCCACATCAGGGACAGTTTAGGCTCAAAGGTGTTCTACTCCATCGGTTCTAATACTGAATATTATAAACACTGTAGATGTCCAGACAGAATAGTTACTTACATTTCTCTAAGTCCATTCAATGAAATATGTAACTATTAACAATTATGTGAACAGGTATTTAGCTGCATAAAAGGCTAATTGCATTCTAATCGCCAAAAGGTTCGGTTATAAAGTTACTTAAAAGTGTATAAAAAGTCCATCTACGCTGGGAAACAAGATGAAGGAAACATACTAAAATGTTAACAGTTACTATCCGTGGATACTGGGCCCACTCGTACTATTATAAGAAGTTTTCTCTTTTCTTAGCTTTTTACTTTCTATCTTCTGTGTTATTTTTATAATGGGAAAATTGGTAACATAAAAATTAATTGACCACCTAACATGGGCCCGGCACCAGGATTGAGAATCGGGGATAAAATAGTGAACAGTCACCACCCTGATGCCCATGGGGGTGGATGTTACAGGAAAGGACCTGGAAGCTGGCACCACAGAAGGCGGGTGCGGAGGTGGTGAGTCTTTTACTTTCAACGCCACCCCCATTCCACCTTAACACTATTTTTTCTTCTGTTATTGCCTGTCTCTGAAAACCGGTCCCTGTATCAATCGATAATTCATATTCAAAGAGAGAAAAGATGAGAACCCTCCAGCCCGGGGCCTGACGCTTTGCTCCACGTGGATGAACAGACTTAACTGGGTGCCTCCATTACTGCTGCCAAACCGACCTCAGCTGGCAGGTGGGCGTCCTGGGGACAGTGGGGTGCTGGACTCCAACGCCCGCGGCTGAAGCTGGAGGGAGGGACGGGGTGGGGGGAGGACCTCAGCCTGGGGGCAGCCACACCCTTCCCGTCCACGCGCGCACAGGTGCGGGCGCTCTGCACACACGCCTGACTTGGTCACCAGGTGCAGGCCCCACCTGGAAGGAAGGCCCCAGCTGCGGGAAGGCAGTGCGAGGGCACATGCGCTGTTTTGGGTTATGAGTCCCAGGACAATTAAATCTCCCGAGGGGAGGCGGCTCTGGGGCCAGAGAGCCTAGACTCAAAGGGAGAGACACACGCTCAGTCCACAGCAACGCTTCCCCGTCCTGCTCTGCAGAGCCCGGGTCTGTCCTGCCTCACGAGGGAAGACTTCCTCAGCCAGCTTCACCCCTTCACGCCTTCTCCAAATTCACGGAAGACCAAATTCAGGGGACGGAGCGCATGATTTCTTCCCTGCACTGAAGCCATCACCTAGCACATTTCCCTGGTCTTAAAAATGCGTAGGTAGGGCTCCTTTCTAAAATTGTGCATTAACTTTCTCAGATCATGCTATGCATACATGTCCCGTGCACATGTTAGTCTTCAGGCTGTGTGCATGTTTTCCACGATCTCCTTTATCTCGCACGAGCACTGGCCCAGCCCTGGGCGACCACAGGGTTACGCTCTTCCCTATTCGTTTGGCTTCTCTGAATTCCTCCTTCCTGACCTGGTGTCGCACCAGCACTTTCCCCTGTACGTCCACCCGCAGGCCAGGCAGAGGGCTGAGCACGTGGCCCTCCCCCCAGCCCCGCAGAGAGCACCCTGCACCTCATTATCACGTTCCCATGCAGAGAGCCTGCGGGGCCATCAGACAGACACAGAGCCTCTTTTAATGATAAAACAGAAGCGGTGGCTCTCCCCGGAGCTGTCCAAGGTGGCAAATGTCAGCTATTTCAGGCACCTCGGGAGCAGGGAGGGAAGGGCTGCACTGATGGACTCACACAGGAGGTCAGGTAGCCGAGCAGGGACCAGGCGTGGGTGGTTGGGGAAGGGGAGGAGGGGGTGTCAGCTCATCCGAGGCCCAGGGAAGGAGGTGGGGAGGGGCGCTCTGCCCCTGAGACTTGCCCACGGGTGAGCCCTGCTCGTCTGGGACTCCCCAGTGTCAGGACTGAGAGTCTGAACATTCCAGGAGCCCCTCAGTCCCAGAAAACCCGGGGCAGCTGGTCACCCAGGGTCTAGGCGACTCACCAGTAGTGGGGAGGGCACAGAGGGGCCTTGAGGGAACAGAAGCTGATCTTCACTATTTATGTCCTGGGTTGAAAACTGGGAGTCATATTGAAAATGTATATGAACCCCAAATTTCTCTGTCTTCTTCTTCCTTTTTCTTTTAATGTTTATTCATTTTTGGGAGAGAGAGAGAGAGAGAGAGAGAGAGAGAGAGAGAGAGAAGGCGAGTGGGAGCTGGGAAGGGGCAGAGGGGAAGGAGACACAGAATCAGAAGCAGACTCCAGGCTCCAAGCTGTCAGCACAGAGCCCGATGTGGGGCTTGAACCCACGAACCGTGAGATCATGACCTGAGCCAAAGTCAGACGCTCAACCGACTGAGCCCCCCAGGCGCCCCGAATTTCCCTGTCTTCTTATGTGTATACACACATTTGCACACAACCCTTCACACGCATGTACACATAGAACTATCCCAGTGTCGCCAGGGAGGGTGTTTCAGGAGAGTCTCGTTTTTGCTCAAGTGAAGTCAGAACCTTCCAGGGCCTTCTAGATTCATAGGAGCCATGTGACTGTGACAAGTCACATGACAGGGAACTCTGTGCCTGGAGATGGGGAGGAGGGGTGGCCAGGCGGCCATGTGATGTGACCCGTCGGGTTTTCACACCTACGGACAGACTTCTCTTGAGGACAGACATGGTGGGAACCTCGCCTACTGGACCCCAGTACTGTGCCCAGTGCAGAAAGGCCCCCCGGCTTGGCCGCATGGGGCACCCGCCACCCGGGAGGCTGGCTCAGCTGAATGAGGACATCTTTGAGCTCAGCAGGGAGTGTGTGATGAAATATTTTAACATGCGGTGGATCTTCTGCTGTGAGCTGGGTAATTAGCACTTCTGAAAAACTAGTGCACTCCAAAATTTTAGCAAAATGGAAATGTTAATTAAGAAAGCAAACTTTCAAACTCCTTATCATATCAGGAGACATCCCGGCTGCATAACAGCACTCGGTGTGCCGCAGCCGGGCTTGCGGTGGCGGGGGAGGGGGTGGCTTCACAGAACCACGTCTGCGGAGGTCTCCCTTCACGGCGAGCCAGCCCGCCCGCCGCCTTCCTGGGGGCCAGTGCGGCACTTCTGGCCATGTGACAGCTTTACCAGGACGCATATTAAACCTGGAGACCAGGGGTGCCTGGGTGGCTCAGTCCGTTGAACATCTGACTTTGGCTTGGGTCATGATTTTGTGGTTTGTGGGTTCGACCCCCGCTTTAGGCTCCGTGCTGACACTGATTCTGTGTCTCCCTCTCTCTCTGCCCCTCCTGCACTTGCTCTCTCTCTCCACCCCCCAAATAAATAAACATTAAAAAAAACCCTGGAGTCTATTACCTTCTAAAACCTCCTTTTAGAGGAGCCAAGTGGCCTCCTTTCAATCCTTAAGGCCCTCCTGAGGGGCAGAATGTACCTGTGAGTAGAAAAATAGAGTGGAGACAACAGTTCCCAAACAAAAGTGTGGCCAGGAGAAGAGGATGGTGAGCAGGAGTGCTCCTAACACCCCGGACCTTCAATTAATTAATGACATGAGACTCGGCTGCTCCCCCTGAAATCGCAAGTGATGACGGGAAAACCCACGTCTCGAACCCTGGAGAATGACGCCCATACGTTGTGGTGCCCCTGACCCCAAGCATCTACAAGATGGTTTCCTCCCAGACAGCAGGTGGACTTTTACACACACCAGGGTAGGACCTAAAAGGAGAGGGTGCTGGCACACGAGGCGGGGACACTGCAGTGACTCCCCAACACGGACTCTAACACACAGCAGTGTTTACCGAGTGCCTACTGTGTGCTGTGGGGTCACCGTGCGTGATTTAATTATATGCATTTCTCTGATTCTCCCAATGATTATGCAAAATAAGTGTCTTAATCACTCTCGTTTTATGGATGAGGAAATTGACTCAGAAGGGTTCAAGGTCAAAAAAAGCTAATGGGGTCATCTGGCTCCAAAGTCTATGTTTTTTTCATTTTGTAATTTTCTCACAATTGAGCAAAAAATTATTTCTTTGGCCCAGAGTCAGGATTCTATTAGATTTTTCCGTCCACATCAGTGGCCAAGGAAGGGAATGAACTTTACTACATGGACTGAGGTTGCCCATGAGTTATTTTAGTGACCTTTACAGGACCCCTTCAAGGTCTTTCTACCCTGTTTACAGATGTGGAAATCAAGGCTCAGAGGGGTCTTTGGCATCATACAACCATGTGAGCAGCAGGGCTGGATTTCGCTCCAGCTCGGTTTTCCCGCTGTGAGGACGCTTCCCAGAAGCTGACCAACACCAAGCGCCTTGAGGAGGTTTTGCCATTTGGGGGTATCACTGGTTACTGTATTTTCTCCAATCGATTCCCTCTTTATGTAAACAAGTTTCATTTTTAAAAAGTGTTTATTTATTTATTTTGAGAGAAAGAACAAGAGCAAGTAAGCAGGTAAAGGGCAGAGAGAGAGGGAGAGAGAGAATCCCAAGCAGGCTCCACAGTGTCAGCGCAGAGCCCGATGCGGGGCTCGAACTCGCGAACCATGAGATCATGGCCTGAGCCGAAATCTAGAGGCAGACAGTCAACCGGCTGAGCCACCCAGGTGCCCACACAGGTTTCCTTTTAAAGGGAAATTCTATATCACTAGTTATAGGGAACAGCAGTATGGTTCGCAGGGAAGACGTGGCGAGCAGAAAATAAACAGCAAAAAAGCAAACATTACTACAGATTCCGTCTAGGACTAAAAGTTCTGGACCTGAGGCTCGCACACTCTTTGTTAAAAGGGGAGATCAGCGGGTATTAGGCGCTGTCAGAGACTGCCCCCGGCCCCCATTTGTAAAGCGAAGTTTGATGTGAAACGAAAACAGACTAATTCCCTTACTTTGTACGCGGTCTTCCCTGATGCACTCGCATGGCCCCTACCGTCACACCCCAGAGCATCCTCTGAATGCGCGTGACCTGCACTGAACACTTTCAGGCTGCTTGTCACAGGGGACCCTAAGGAAGCAATCATTTCTGCCTCACAATTTATTAGAGTTTGAAACAAAGACCTGAAAGTGTCCTGGGTTTTCCTGGTCTTTGCTAATACATTTAATGTAAACAATGCAGGGGGAGTGGTGGAGACACTGCAATCAGTTACGGCAGCAGGAGGCCTCTAGGAAGTGGCTTACCTGGTATACAGGAGGTGCTCAAATACTGCTCAACAAATCTGGCGTCTGGCCACCACCATGAAGGGGAAGAGATCAGAGCTAATGAAACCAGGGGCTTTCTGTCCGGGACTCTTTCCCTGTTCATGTATGAGAATAAAGCTAAGATGACGGCGGCCAGGGCTGAGACCCACAGGCCTGTTGGTGGGGTGGTGAGCAGGGCAGCCCCAGAGGAAGGTTGGGCTGTGCCCCGCCCACCTGTGGTGGGGGAGGACCAGGCTCAGCTGCTGGGGCTGCTTCCCTGCCGCCCACGGGCTGCGGCAGCTCCGCCTGGGCGCCCGGAGCTCTACGGCGCTGTGAGGTCCCCACGGCACCCGGACACTGTGGCCTTTCCCTCCATGACGGAGTCACCGGGGGTCAGAGGGGCTGTGGCGTCTACAAGCGAGTCTTGGATGTGGGATTTCTCGAGGCAGGAGCAACTTTCCTAAAACATTCTTACTGTTCACTGCGGTTCCAGTCACAGACTTAGCATCTGTGCCGTTCCTAACGGAAGGCTAACATTCCTAACGGCACCTCGACAAGTCTCACTGATGTTTCCTCCCTGGAAGAAAGCTCTAGAAGGACTCTCAAGCTGAGTGGCAAGAAGGGGTCTGAGGGCATGTGCTCTTTTAAAGAACTTTTAAGTTTCATGTGTCTGTTTTGATGCAAATATTATCAAAATTAATATGAAACATTCTAGATCACCTGGATGCCTATCTAAGAAGCATGCGGTGTTATCGAATTCAGTCTCCAGGTTTATGTTTACGAGAACATTGCTGCCAAGTAGAACCGCTCCCTGTGGTGGGCCAGCGAGGAGAGAGCCCGAGTGAATTTAATCATGTAAATAAGTGATACGTTCCTGCCAAGCAAAGTGACGATAATTTCAGGCTGTGTTGTTCCAAAGACCGTTTCTCAGTAGGTCAAATAAAGAAAAGTCACGGGAAATTGAGTCCTCAGATGATAACACGGGAAAAATAAAAGACCTTGCTCGGGGAGTCAGTGCTCAACTCAGGTTTCAACCGCCACGTGGTTTCAGTGTGACACCAGATCCCAAACCGATATTATTGCTTGTCGTTGGTTGTTTGTGTGGATTTGCTGGTGTTAATTGGTAAATTTTATTTGGCTTTTAAGTTATGCAAGTTTATACCTAGCTTTGTGTTTGCCCCTATTTAACCAAGTGAGTTATGTCAAATTCAAAAGTGTAATTTATCATATTAGGAGATCAAATCATATTCACAAGCACAGATGCAAAAATCCTAAAAAATATTAGTTTTAGAAATGCAGCAAAATATAGATTTCTACAAGAAAACCCATCATCATCAATTGGACTTATCTCGTAACGTAAGGCTGCTTTTCTCCTGATCAATACATGATGCCCCACTGACAGATAAAAAGACAAAAACCACATGAGCATCTCAATATATGCAGAAAACACGCTGATTTAAAAATCCATTCCAGTCAAGAAAAATGAAACACAAACCACAATATCAAGAACAAAAACAAACAAAAAAGAGTAAACAAAACCTCAGAGCAATCTAGAGATAGACAGGACCTTCCTCAAACTGACTCCGGCCATCCACTAAGTAAGCCTACAGCAGGCACCCTCGTGAAACACGGGGAAAACCTGAGAGCATCAGATACGACGCGGATTGGGTCACCATGGCTACCATTCTACTCCACCTAGCACCGGTGTCCCCGAGAGCACAGTGCTCACGACAGGAAACAGAAGCAGAGGGTGAGATGGAAGGAACAAGCAGGGGGCGCCTGGGGGGCTCAGTCAGTTGAGCCTCTGACTCTTGATTTCAGCTCAGGTCATGATCTCACAGTTCGTGAGGTCGAGCCCAGAGTCAGGCTCTGTGCTGACATCGTGGAGCCTGCTTGGAATTCTCTCTCTCCCTCTCCCTCTGCCCCTCCCCCTGCTCATGCTCTCTCTCTCAAAATAAATAAGTAAATAAATAAATAAATAAATAAATAAATATTTTTAAAAAAGAGGAACAAGGAAATTGATGGTCATTTGGAGAAGATCTGATTGTCTAAATCCACAGGCTCACAGAAACCATAGATGAATGATAGATAAACCATAGATAAGGAAACCATATATACAAAAATCAATGAGTTGTGATTCTAGTCACCAGCAAATATAAATTAGAAACGGTACATTTGAGGACGCCTGGGTGGCTCAGTCGGCTGAGTGTCTGACTTCAGCTCAGGTCATGATCTCATGCGTTGTGGGTTCAAGCCCCGCATCAGGCTCTCTGCTGTCTGTGCAGAGCCTGCTTCAGATCCTCTGACCCCTCTTTCTCTCTGCCCCTCACATGCATTCTCTCCCTCAAATCCAAAATGAACAGGGGCACCCGGGTGGCTCAGTCAGTTGAGCATCCAACTTCAGCTCAAGTCATGATCTCACAGTTTGTGAGTTCGAGCCCCACATTGGCTCTGTGCTGTCAGCCTGTCGGCACAGAGCCTGTTTCGGATCCTCTGTCTCCTTCTCTCTCTCTGCCCCTCTCCCACTTACATGCTCTCTCTCAAACACTAAATAAAATATTAAAGAAAAAAATTTAAAATAAAATGAACATAAAAAGAGAAAAGTTACATTTGAAAAAAATGAGACATACAAAATAGTTCCAAAAAATATCCAATACCTAGGGATAAATTTAAGCGAAATGTTTAGAAGTAATTTATGGAGAAAATCTTAAAACTTTAGAAAGCCTTTTTTTTTGAAAAAGTAAAAATAGTGGCAACGATATCATGTATTAGAAAATTCAGTCGCTGGAGTTGATAAATCTCCCTCAGCTGAGGTATAAACTTAATGCAATTCCAACTAATCTTCCCAAAGTGTTTTTAAAAACTGAACAAACTTATTTTAAACACACACACACACACACACACACACACACACACACACACACAAAGTGCCAAAAATAGCCAAGACATTTCTCAAGAACATGGTCGGGGGACTAGATGCATCAGTGTCCATCTGGCACAAGAGACATAATAATGCCTTCTGTACAACAGATGCAACAGCATACCTCGTATACGGCTACATGGATAGACAGAGGCCGGCTGGGACACGGCGGGCGGTCTGAAGCCAAATCCACACACACACACACACACACACACACACACACACACACACACACACACAAAGCAGATAAGTGACAGAGCCATCGCTGAAGACCAGTAAGGAAGGAAAGAGTTTTTCAGTAAGTGGTTCTGGGCAAATGGATTATTCCCATGGAAAAATGATTTGTACGCACGTTTCACACACTACCCCAAAATCAACTTCAAGTGGATTAAAGCGAGAGTTGTGAAACCAAAATTACAGACATGTCAGAAGAGAATGTAGGAGAATATTCGCATGGCCTCAAGGATGGAGAAGAGTTTCTTTTAAAAGACGTAGAAAGGCGAGCCAAAATAGATCCATTTGATTTCGTTGAAATTACTATCTCTTCCTGCCATAGGATATCAAAGTGAGGGTGAGAAAAAAGCTATAAGATGAGAGAAATATTGGCAGTTATAAAATGGACAATTAGAACTCAAAATATATACAGGAACTCTGCTCATCAATAAGAGAGGGCAAAAAGCCCAAGAGAAAACACACATAGATGTCTTACAGAAGACGTAACATGAACGGTACGCGCACATAGGAAACACATTAGCCTCACTAGCAATCAAATAAATGCAAATAAAAACCCACAGAAACTTTGGCAAATGTGCGTAACTGTACATGGCCATGCTGTGAATACATTTAAACACCTGCTAGAAATCAGCTGCCTGTCCACAGACGGCAGACCCGATAAAGGCGCTGGGGAATACTTGTAGAATGGAAAAGGCTCAGTGAGAGTCCATGTATCAATATCCACAGATAACGCAAACAACGTTGGGCGCAAAAAAACTACAGGAGTATAAACAACATATGGTAACAGTTACACTGAGTTAAAACATAAGCAATATGCTATTTAGAGATTCATAAATGTCTGGTAAAACGTTGTTTGAAAAGCAGTGGGGAAACATACAGAAAATTCAGTCCTGGACGGTCTGGCGGGGGCGGGGGGCGTCGGAGGGGGACTCGCTGTCTTGTTTCATGTTGAGCAGAAGGTATGAGTGTTCACTTTATTACTCTTTGTACTTCATGTGTATTCTTGTTTTAAATGCTTATTTATTTTATTTTTGAGCGAGAGAGGCAGAGAGAGGGAGAGAGAGAGAATCCCAAGCAGGCTCCATGCTGTCAGCGCAGAGCCCGACGTGAGGCACAAACTCATGAACCGTGAAATCACGACCTGAGCTGAAGTCAGGAGTTGGATGCTTAACTGACTGAGCCGCCCAGGCGCCCCTCAGGTGTAATCTTAATAAAGTATTTCATGAACACATAAAAATGCATCTAAAACAAAAAGCAGTTAAATGGAGAAAACTAATAAAAATGTTGTCACCCCCTGGGGAAGGGGGCACAAGCAGGTTTCTCTCTTCTCTTCTAAAAGAGCTGTGTGCACCATTCAAAAGTGAGTTATGTCGTGTTGGTCTAAGGATCTGGTCTCTCCTGGGAGGAATATTTTATTCTGAATGGCGTTTAGCGTCTGCTCTGGGGTTCTGACAGCTCATTTGTGGAACCTGCAGAGATTTCGAGTGGAAATAGCACAGTTTGGCCAATGTTTCACTTCCTTTTAGGATGGTAGGCGGGAAAAAGGATGAGGGCGTTGGATTAATTACACCAGAGGCTGGGCCGGGAGACAGTCGGTTTCTAGATGTTACAAAGAAGGTTCTCATGGGCGTCCTGATGACAAATGCCATCAATCACAGTAATAATAACACTTTGTATCTGCAGGGCATTTAAAACATTCTCAAAGACTTTCCTTAGACATGAACTCATTTGCTCTTGACCTAAGTCCTCCTGGCTTTTCAACTGAGGATATGGAGCCCAGACACACGGTTTGGTGCAAAAAAGGAGCAGGGGCGCCAGGACTCGGGCCTCAGGGCCGAGACCATCACCAACACGCGACCTTGGGCAGATGACGTGTGTTTCCTGAACCTCTGTTTTCTCCCTGCTGAACAGAGACAGGGTTGGCAAGAAACCAAATATGCGACATGCCTGGCGTGGGGACAGGCGAGTTGTTAGAAGCCCTGAGGAAAGGGTGGCTTTCGTCCTAGTTCCTAAGTCGCAGCCGACCCAGCCACGGAGTGAGACCCGGCTGTGTGAACCCACGCTTCTGTCACCTCAGGCTGTCGTTTAGTGTTCGTGCTTACAGGTCCGATTACAGAAGATCTCACAAAACGATTAATATTGTGCAAAGCATCTATCCAGGTGGGCAATGTCTCCTCGCCCAGAGTTAGAAGGAAAAGAACAGAGCAGTTTGGGGACGTCTTGACCCTAACTTTGCACTGAATCAATCAAGTGGCCAGGACCCTAGTGAACGGTGAGGCAGTTAGTAACGCCCCGTGGGTGCTGTTGGTCTAACACGGTCCAGTTGCGTCATGGGGGCACAGTTTCACTGGAAATGGTTGGCAATGGTGATGTAACACACTCCTGGGTTATAGGCCCGGTGGTTAAAAACAAACTCATAGATTCTCTGTTCGCCACGAAGTTGAAATGTGACCATGAGGTCTCAAAGTTTATGGAAGAGGCCACCCAGTCCCCTCCTGCGCACCAGCCCCGGAGCCCATGATGCCCACATCTGGCCGCACGTGAGAAGCACCTGGGAGCTTTCGTGGATCCCAGGACCCGAGTCCCAGCCCGGCATAAACGCACCAGCATCTCTGGGCACGAGGCCAAGTCGTTGCAAAGTTAGCGCAGTGTTGATGAGACCGTCAGTCTCTACCATCACCTCGTGTCTCCCTCAGTGTCTGCCAGGCTGCTGAACCCTCGGCCAAGAAAGTTTCAGGGTTATTGCAAGAAAGGATGTACAGACTGCCGCCTCACTGGGAAATTACAAATAGGCTGCCATGTGTGTTTGGGACACCGGCAGTGAAAGCCAGCCCCCAGCTGCGCGACAGGCTGGCTCTGTCCTGACACTGATGTCCAGCCCAGATACGACTCGATGGGGACGCGGGGAGATACTGACCCTGCGTGTGAACTAATGAGATGAGCCTGGAGAGGCTTTGTCAGCCCAGAGCAGACAGCTTACATTTCCGCCGACTCATAATTGTTCTTTTATTATTCTGTCCTTTTTTGGAGGGAGATTTTTGGAGTCAGCTAGTTTTATAAAGCAGAACACAGGAGATTTGAAAGGCAATTCACTAAGCGACTACGAACCCTTGTCCTGGGGTGATCAGATTTATAGGAAATAGCAAGCCGTGCCTTTGGGGGCCATTTACATCATTCAAATTCCACCAAAGAATCACATTTTAAAATTTTAAATTAAAAAAAAAATAAATAAAATTTTAAATTAAAAATGGTTTTTAAATTAAATTAAAAATATATATGAGCTTGTATTGCTATGGAGAAAATAAGCTTAACTACATAAAGACCCATAGATGCAATTGTAATTTCTTTGAAAATCTGGAAGTTTACTGGGATTTGGCGGAGTCTGAGCTTGAACGTGACGCCGTGGGTAATTCGGGAGGGCGGAAGGGTGCAGAGTTAAGGGAGGTGGGCCGCAAGAGGGCAGGTCCAGCTAACTTCCAAGATAGGGTGAAAACCAGCCCAAACCACGACAAACGCGCACGGGCCGTATGCTTGTGTCGGGAGAGGTTAAGTGACCCGCTCTCTGGTAAACAACACGCCTGAACCGACTGAGGCCCCGGCCAGCCTCTGAATGCTCGTGCAGGTCTGCTCCACGGCGCTGAGAGCCTACCAGTGACACGGAGGAGCTGACAGTCCACTGGGGGAGAAATAGGTAAGCAGGACACAACTGCCCTGGGCTGACACTCGTCAGCGAAGACGGCTCAGGTGGGAGATGACACAGAAGGGGCTCCAGCCTGGGCTAGGCTGCAGGCTGAGGGTGTGGGAAAACACAGGCTGAGCTGAGATCCGAAAGGCAGCCTGGCTGTAAGCAGGCAAAGGAGGGCGGCCAAGGGGGGCATTACGAGCGTGCTCCCAGGAAAGCGGGTCAAATGGCAGGGAACTGCAGTTGGCTGTGGCCGGGCTCAGCTGGGGTGTGGGGGCCCTGGGGGCGACGGCAGAAGGTGTGCCCAGGAAGGGCTAAGGGGTTCGGGCTTTCTCCCTGCAGGCAACGCACCAGGGGGAGGGTTTTGCATGGGAAACATGGTGACTCAGCTACAGAGTCCAGAAGAGTGTGGAGCACGCGTAGATTCGGGGAGGGAGATGAGCGTTATTACAGGGACCCCGGTGTGAGGTGACGGTGGGGGTGGAGAGGTCTGATGACGACGGTCAATAAAGCAAGACGGCAGAATTCCCAGGACTAGGTGGGTTGAGACGGGGCAGAGGAAGGCGGGAGGTCACGAGCACGGCTCTGATCTGGGAACAGAAGGGACATGGGGCCCCCTGCGGAGCAGCACCTACCGCCACATGACACACAGACGGTTTGGTGGAAGCCCTGTGAGGCCAGGTCACAGATGAGCAGAGCCCAGGGGTCGCCGCGGAGGGCGGGTACACTCAGGCATGGTGCCCGCGGGAACGGACCCGGCAGAGACCCGAACTCCAGGCACGAAGCCGTGGTGGCAATGTCCTATCAAAGTGCTGGTCTCATCCTGGCTCATAATTTACACTCATAAAATCAGGCCCAACCGAGGAAAGGAACACATAATCCCCACTGTTAATGGCCATCGAAGCCATTATAGCAAAAACCAAAATCATTCAGATAAACGATTAGGTTTCCACCTTGAAAAACAGACAGAAAAATCAATTCGCTAATTTGCTATGTGTTCTTTATAAGTGCAAGTAGCTGAACTAGGTGTTAGCCGTGCTCCACATAAACATAAACACATCCAAGTAAATAAAACCGATCTGTGATTTTTAACGGACTCATTGATGGTCTATCTTCACTTGCAGCATTGTTCTTTTTAGAATGTGACCTAAGTTTATACTGACATCACTGTTTCGTTTTGTTTTGTTTTTAAGGTAAATTTAGAGTTGAACTATCATGAGCAGACCCAGAGTCCCCAAAGCCAGACAAGAAACACGGGGCCTCATGGACTGAACACAACCAGGTCAAAGAGTGGGAAGACACTGGTTTCTCAAAAAAATGAAGCGCTGTGACCTTCCAGTGTTTGTAACTGATTTGTAATTAATCCACAAAGTCTAACAAAATGTCACAATGGAGTCCCGTGAAGTCTGCTTTGAAGAAAGGTCAGAGGAATTATTTGCAGATAATTGACTTGGATGTCGCTAAAATGTCTCCTCCAAAGTTCTCGGAAGCAGAACTAAGTGAGCTAACTGTTTACATGTGCTGGTCGTTCACGAATCCAGAAACGACCGGAGAAGTGCGGAACGCGTCAGTAAGTCTGGCTGTTCGCTCTGATACTAAACAGGACGAAATCACCTCTGGTGCCTTGGGGGAGAAGCACCGAGGGGACTTAATCCTCTGAAATTCCTGAGGAAGCCAGCGGGGTCCAACCCTTTGGTCAGAAAGTTCAGTTCAGCCTCTTCTGGACGAATTTTAATAGTGAAAACTCACATCTCAGTTTGGAAATGATTCATAGCATAACAAACAGAGGAGAAAAAAGAGTCTGACTCTAAAATCTAGAATTCCTTCCACGGTCTTGCTTATCATCCGAATTGCTGAGCTGATTAAGCATTAGACACGTTTGCTACATCTTAAAATTTTGAGGTTATGACACCAGGTTTTTCCAATTTCCATGAATTTGGGATCTATGCCCATAAATTCGACATTTGATTTTATTTTCCCTTCTGGGCGAGTATTTGCTGAAAGCCTGTATTCTGCCAGCGAGGGGGCAATGGGCTGTGCAAGAAGGAAATGCAATGAAAATCATTCTTTTGTCCTTGATCAGCTTCCATTTGATCTGGGAGATAAAGTCATTCAAAACCAAAATGATTGGATAATAAAACAAAGTGGCCCATGATGAACCGTTATGATCTGAGAGGAAGTTATGGTTATTCTTCATGGCCAAGGACACGGGGCCACCCCTTTGGTATTTTCCAACTGTGAAACATTTTAGGAATCATGACAGAGAGGTGTTCCCCTCACGCCCATGGGAGAAGCCCCGCGATGGCCGAAAAGAGCCGGTTAGGGACACTATGGAGAGTTTTTAGCAGCACAAATGGCACAGATCACCTCTTCAGCTACTGGAAAGATCTCCAAATGGCCTGAACCTGTACTCTCCACACAATGGGGGACGTCTGTCCGGGGCTGCAGATGTAAACGTGGCTGCACCCTAGCACCCCCATCAGAGGTCAAAACAGGTTATTTCAATTTATAACTGCCTTGGTACATTATCTAAGGAACCCATCATGAAATGCACTCTTTCTTAATGTGGTGGTCGAGTCCTGCTTTTAAACTCTATTTGATAGATTATCCTGAAATCCTCTAACCTAATATTCCCGAGGTTGACGTGGGCGCCCTTCTAAATTAGATTCTTGGTCAGAAGAGCACAGTGCTGCCAGCACAATTGCATTAGGGAGGCTCTGATGAGGGAGAAAACATAGTTTGTGCTCACGGACCATCATATGCAACTAGGTCAGGTCTGGCTTTCAACTCGAAACCCACCTTCTCCTTAATGGCGTGGGCTTCCCGGGAGGTCCAGGAGAAAGGACACATTTGCATAGTGCTTTGAAACCAAGAAAATTAAAGGCGCTGTCCTCTGCCCAGGACCGGCTTCCTCACATCCCCTCCCCGCAGAGAGCGTGCTGTGCTCTGCCCGGCAGGGTGCTTGAGCACACGGCCGCTGGGTGGCATTCCCGAACCTCAGATCTGACAAGGGACTTTCTCTTCTTCCTCATTTCTAATGAATAGATAATGTTGTGTTCCAGGGAATTTCAGAAGTGGGTAAAACGGGCGTCGTTTGGCCAGACCAAAACAAAGATCTTTCCTCATACGCCAAACATACACCAAACCTCTCGTTTTCAGTACTAATACTAGTTAAATAGAAGACACAGTTCCCATGTCCATGTTCAACGTACCTGCCCTTTTTTTAATGCTCATGGTTGTGTTAACTGTTCATCCTGTCAACGTGCCATGGGCTTCGGCAAATCACTCTCCCATAATACTTGGGGTGCTTAGAGCCCTGAAAAATTATTATGGGGCGCCCAGGCGGCTCAGTCAGTTAATCATCAGACTCTTGATGTTGGATCAGTCATGATCTCACTGTTTCCGGTTCAAGCCCTGAGTCAGACTTTGTGCTGACAGTGTGGAACCTGCTTGGGGTTCTCTCTTTCCCTCTCTCTGCCCCTCCCCTGCTTGCTCTGTGTCTCTCTCAAAACAAATAACCTTAAAAATATTATAGAGAACAGTGTTATGAACATATTTGTGTGTATTGCTTTTGGCTTCTCTTTAGAAGGGACTTGTTTGCTAACGTGTGGGCATGTTTTGTGACTCATTACCTATTTTGATATTGTGTTACGAATGAATTCGCTCTTACGCCTCTACTCTGTATTCGTACCTCATGACACAAATTTTAAATCTCCACAGTTTCCTACTTACATTGTTGCGCTGACTTCCTCTAAAATCCCACAGCTAGGAGCAATTTCATGTTTGGAAATCCCTGTGTTTTCAGAGAGCCTGTTGGTGGGAGTAAAAAGTACCAACCACCACCTCCGAATTCCCCGACTTCTTCACATTAAACAACATTATGTTTATGTATTTATTTTGAAGGACAGAGAGAGCTAGCAGGGGAGGGGCAGAGGGAGGGAGAGAGAATCCCAAGCAGGCTCTGCACTGTCAGCACAGAGCCGAATGAGGGGCTCGACCTTCACAAACCCTGAGATCACGACCTGAGCTGAGATCATGAATTGGACACTTAGCCAACTGAGCCAACCAGGTGCCCCTTAAATTTTTTTAACGTGTATTTATTTTTGAGAGAGAGAAAGAGACAGAACGTGAGCAGGGGAGGGGCAGAGAGAGAGGGAGACACTGAATCTGAAGCAGGCTCCAGGCTCTAGGCTGTCAGCACAGAGCTTGACATGGGGCTCGAACCCATGAACCGCGAGATCATAACCTGGACCTAAGTCCAACACTTAACCGACTGAGCCACCCAGGCGCCCCCTTGTAGAAAAGGATGTTTTTTAAATCATTCACCTCATTCTTTACCCCCGTCAGGCAGCTTCGCCGTGCTGCCCCATCCGCTCAGGTGAAGTGACAAAACTTGGCTTATTTACTTGAGTGCACGTGAGGTGAGGGGTCCCACAGGGCCACCAAGGGAGCGCGTATGCGCTAAAGTTGAAGGGTCCCCTTGGGGAGAGTGAATCGCTCCCTGAACCGGCTCCATCCGTTATCTGAGGACGCACGGCGATCTCCATCCCGTGATATTAATTCCTCAGCTGCGGTCACGGACTTCAGTGCCCATGATGAATGTTGTTACAATGAATACCAAATTAACCCAAACTGATTAGGGGCTTTTATAAGTTATTAATGGGATGTCACTTCAGTCTGGTCCTCTCCATGTCGACGACACTTCATTAAATAATTTCTTCTCACTGGAAAGATCAATCTTTCTCCCCTCGCTGGACTTGTTAACGTCGGTAAAACGCTGCCTGCCCCCTCAGTGACTCAGAGCCGGGAACGCGATGATGCCCGTGGGGAGACAGCTCATCCGTTTCTGCTCAGGTGCCTGGTGGCCGCCTGGTCAGGAGGGAGGGCCACCGTCCAGCTCGAGGTCCTGGGGTCATGGCGGGGGGCGGGGAGGCTGGGCCAGGGAAACAGGAGGCCCGCAGATCTTCCCCCACCATTACTGAGCTATAACGGACACATCACACCGTGTAAGTTTCAGGTGGTGTCATGAGTTCTCTACTGAAAGATTACCGCCTCCCTCCGTCACATAATTACCGTCTCATAAGCCAGGCAGAGAAAGACAAAGACTATGATCTCGCTCGCTGTGGAATCTACAGTCTGAAGTCTCAGAAACCAGGAATAGAACGGTGGTCACCAGGCACTGGGGGCGGGGACGGGGGGAGACAGGAGATGCTGGTCTCAGGGTACAAATGTCCCGTTAAAAAGAGGACTAAGTTCTGGGGATCCAATGTCCAGGTTTTTTATAGGAACATATTCCCTCTGTTTGAGGGGTAATTTCTGGGGAAGTGTCCTTTCTAAGGAGACAGACACGTGCACACCTGGCAGGAGCCACAGGCTCAGAGGGACAGGGACCGGTGGTACGTTTTCCAAATAGCTTCCTTCACCGCCTATGAGCTGGAGAAGAGCCGAAGAAGAGACTGAGCCCTCTGGATGCCCCCCCACCCCCCACTGTGTCACAGCTTGCATCCCTGCATCGCCTGAGCCTCACTCCCCTTCGGACACAAACCCCATGTTCCTTTGATGACATTTTTTTCCTTATTCTCTACATTTTGGTTGAGCCAAGTAATGATCCTAACAAAAGCGACAGCAACAGTGAAAGCCATCACTTACTATTTTCTTTATATGACGTTCTACACCGTGTACTTCAAATCAGTTAACGTAATCCGTACAGTGGCCCCTACAAGACACACATTATTATCTCCAGTTTATAGATGAGGAAACTGAGGCTTGGAGAGATCACACCTTTGGTGAGTCCCCCAAACCAAGATCTGAATGTGGTCTTCTGACTCTAAAGGGTTTGTTTCTAATAGCCTTAAAACATGGGAGCGCCTGGGGGGCTCAGTTAGTTGAGCATCTGACTTTGGCTCAGATCACGATCACCTGGGTTGTGGGTTCGAGCCCCGCGTCGGGCTCTGGGATGACAGCTCAGAGCCTGGAGCTGCTTTGGATTCTGTGTCTCCCTCTCTCTCTGCCCCTCCCCTGCTCATGCTCTGTCTCCCTCAAAAATAAATAAATATTAAAAAAAATAGAACTGACTGTAGTGTCTCAGTGGCTCAGTTGGTTGAGGGTCCTCCCTTGATTTTGACTCAGGTCGTGATCTCGTGGTTTGTAAGTTCAAGCCCCATGTTGGGCTCTGTGCTGACAGTTCACAGCCCCGAGCCTGCTTGAGATTCTGTGTCTTCCTCTCTCTCTGCCCCTCCCCTGCTCATGCCCACTTGATTTCTCTCACAAAATAAATAAATAAACATTTAAAAACAGAACAAACTAAGTAAACGTTCTTTTCCTTCTAAGGCTCTAGGTGAAGACCTTCCGATTCTGAGACGGAACTGGCGGCTCTAAGGCCACAGGGAGGTTTTCGGATCAGGGCTGTGGGCTCCTAGTCGGGCTGCCCTGGGTTCCCGCTGTCTCGCTCCTGGCAAGGATGTCCCGGCCGGACCCGCCATCCCTGGGCGCAGCTCGGGGCCTTGCGGTGACGGCCACCCGCCCGTCCTTCATCCACAGCAGCCCTGGAGCCGCCAGCAAGCGTGTCTGCGGACGCCCACACCCGCACGAAGCAGATCCTCATGTCTATTTTCTGTCTGCATCTTATTCCCTTTAATGGAACCTTTTGGTGTTTCAAGAACAATCCCTCCATCTGGTATCTCATGTTGAACTACTGACATTTTGGTGGCATGAATTTTCACAGCACGAATGGGCTATTTTTAGAGATTCTTTTCCTTTACAGCGGAAACCTGCGGTGGCGCGGGGTGAGCACCAAACCTCTGCTCGGATCCTCCGGATGCTCCAGACTCCCAGAGGAACGGCCCGTTCGCTGCGAGTCCACAGGGGGCAGGAGGCGATGCTGGTGACCCCAGGAAGTGAGACTCCTGCTCTCTTTTGCTGTCAACGTGTTAGAAAGAACCTTCAGCAAAACGGTGCTAAATAGGCAGAAAACAACACTGGGACCAGAGGACTCAGACGTTGATTTGTAGAACTTGGTTTCCTTAGAATAGACGCGGTCGTCTGGGAGCGGCAGCGGTCACGTCACAGACCTGAGGACGCGGGCCCCTCACCACCAAGGCGGAGGCTGGTCCAGGGCCCCACGGCAGGCAGCTCAGAGGACACGGGTGTCAAAGCTTCCAGTGGGGGAGGGCTGCTGGGACCCCGGGAGGACGCCTGATGGCAGGTGGGGCTTGAGAATCCGCAGGGAAAACGGGGGCCTGGTGAGTCTCCTCGAGGAGGCCCAGGCTGCAGGGTCTGGGCTGGGACTGGCCAGTTGCTGAACGGCTCTGACAGGAAGCACACCAAGCGGGCAGGGAGTGACGGCGTGACCTCACTGTCAGGGGGGCTTTGCTGCAGCCGGCGTCGCTGCGTCAAGCCTGGGGGGCCCGACAGTCTTGGCTGAAAACGTGGCCGGCAGCCATCAGGGCAGTCACGTGTCTCCTGCAGCCCCGCTGTGGACAGGACCCTGAGCTTGTGCGGAGGGATGGAGGGGCGGGGGGCGGGGGGTCAGCACGGAGCAGGCGCAGGTGCCCACGGCCAGTAACCACTGCGACAGGTCCCTTCCACGAGGTGGAAGGAGCCACCTTCTTCGGCAGCTCCGCCCCTGGTGCAGGGGCTACAACACAGGTGTTGGGTGGGAATTCACTGAGATGGTGAGCAAGTGCATGAGTAGATGGTGGTCAGAACTGTGCGGACACAACGGACTGGCCTTTGGGTCCTTCACCGGTAGCTGGCTGGCCGACCGCAGCAACCGCTGGTCACACCTGTCACCCAGAGGGCCCTCGGGGCCGGGCGAATGTTCCAGAGTCCAGTCTGCCCTGCCCGGAGACCTCAGGAGGGCTGCTATCTGAGTCATTTACAAAGAAGCTACCTAAGTGACTTCCTCCACTCTCCTTGGGGAGTCGCTCTGTCCATGACTTTCCCCGGAGAAGAATCCTCGGGTCTAGCAAGCCATGTAACCAAGGCAACTTCTCACACGGTGTAGCTGAAATCCCCTATTGGGGTAAACATAGTTAATTTTATTCCCTTGTCTCCGGGGGACACAGAGCAGCCCCTCACCGCCGTCCACACCACAGCCTTGTGTGACTCAGTGGTCCTCCCGTCCTGTGGGAGAGCGCAGCCTGTGAGCGTTCCTCAGTTTCCTTTTGCCGGATTGTCCCCTGCACGCTGGGGACTGCTCCAGGGGCAGCTCTGGCAGGTTCCCAGCCGGCCACCCTATCTGCTCGTCACTAATCCCGTGCAGAAGCCCCTAGGTGCTGAAGAACTCCCGAGGGTTATTAAACTTCCCTTTCAAAGCTGCCCATTCGTCACCATGGTGGTAGCAGGCCAGCCAAAGAGGGGCCCGTCTCCTGGCTCTGGTCACCCGAGGAGGCCAGCAAAGACGCCAGCCTCAAATTCGTACTGTCACCGAATGCTGCGCAGGCATGTCTGGAACCTTCCATGGCACATGGCTCCGAAGGAGAACGTGCAACAATCCTCCTGCGTTCCCTGCGCGTGCACGCTAACCCGCGGAGACGCGCCGAGGGGGCCTGGGCTCCGGGAGGGAGCCAGGGACACATGGGAGGCCCCTGCTTTGGACTCCTGATTTCGGCTCAGGTCATGATCTCACAGCTTGTGAGTTCAAACCCCATGTCAGGCCCTGTCTTGCAGTGCAGAGCCTGCTTGGGATTCTCTCTCCTTCTCTCTCTCTGCCCCTTCCCTGCTTGTGTGCTCTCTTCCTCTCTCTCAAGATAAATAAATAAACAAACATTAAAAAGACGTCCTTGCAGAGATTACATATAAGAAGATGCAAGGAGGGGCGCCTGGGTGGCTCAGTCGGTTAAGGGTCCGG
>PISW01012629.1:0-31389 GCA_004023785.1 Mungos mungo | reverse complement strand
ATAGCACTGCTAGGGATTTACCCAAGAGATAGAGAAATGCTGATGCATAGGAGCACATGTACCCCAATGTTCATAGCAGCAATGTCAACAATAGCCAAATCATGGAAAAAGCCTAAATGCCCAACACCTGATGAGTGGATCAAGAAGATGTGGTATATATACACAATGGAGTACTACATGGCAATGAGAGGGAATGACACATGGCCATTTGTAGGAAAGTGGATGGACCTCGAGAGTGTCATGCTAAGTGAAATAAGTCAGGCAGAGAAGAACAGAAACCATACGTTCGCACTCATAGGTCTAACAGGAAATTTCCAGAATGATCTAGCTTCAAGAAAAGCAAGCAGTTAGTAGTGCTTAAGAAAAATTGATTCAATATCTAATGGATAATTGATACCTGTCACAACACAGCATTTTATATACTGTTAAGTGAAACTGCAATACAATCTAAGTGTATTTTGAGAGTGTTTGCTGTATAATTGGATTTAATGAAATGTTTAGAGGTGCAGTAGGCATGACTTTGAGTAGATAATGAAAGGAAATGTAAAATGCTTATTGATTTATGATGTGGTTTCATCTTAGCTTGGGCAAAGCATGCAGTATTTAATACATAGTAGCAGAATATTTACTATTGAAGCTTGAAAAGATGTGAGTTCTTTGTGTGCAACCTTTCATTTATGCATGTGAGAGGGTTATCGTTTTTTTTTTTAATATTTTTACATTGTAGTACTTGTTTTGCTTGTTGGTGGTGTTTGCTTATTTAATACATTCTGTCAAGGACAGGAATTACATGCTGTTTTTTCCTTTTTTTTTTTTTTTCCCTAGGGAGTGTGTCTTGGGTTTTTCCCTTATTATTTTCTTTACTTTTTTTTTTTCTTCCTCTTCTTTTTATGGGGGTGGGGGTGGTTATGTTTAAATGAAGTTGCTTTTACAGCACCAAAGACTTAAGCATCCATTTCCTATATAAAAGGTAGCTACTTTTCTGCATGGACCTCAAGTATACTGTAGTATAGAGGTGGAATTTAAGGAAAGGTATTAAGCAAGCTGTGTTTTAGCTTATAGGCAAGTAATAAATTGTATCATGTATCTTGAATGTATCATAGATAAGCTGCTAAATAACGAATGCCACTTCAGATAGCTGTGAAATTAGGTGATTAACTAGTTGGTACTTAACCTATTAATTTCTGTATGAGTCTAATTGCATGAAATAGAAGTGGGGGTTTTGATTTTTTACCTTGCTTTTCTGTTTGGAGTGTCATTGTAACTACTGTATTGTAAATGACGGAAAATAATTGCATATGTTAAAAAAATAAATTGTGTTATATTTAAAAAAAAAGACACTAAATGGTTTATACTTCTGGCTACTAGAAAGGGACTAGGTATGTGTAGGATGGGGTGAAAACACAAACTTTTTCTATATGTGTTTCATTAATACCCATTTGAACATTTTGTTTTACCCCAAGTCCATATATCTGTTATCTACTTAAAAACAAACAAAAATCAGAGGACATGGCTGGCTCAGTCAGTAGAGCATTTGACTCTTGATCTCGGGTTGTGAGTTCGAGCCCCACACAGGTATAGAGATTACTTTAACATAAGTAAACAAGGGGCACCTGTGTGGTTCAGTCAGTTGAGCAACCCAACTCTTAATTCTGGCTCAGGTCATGATCCCAGGGTGGTGCAATCCAGTCCCATGTTGGGCTCCACAGAGTGTGGAGCGTACTTAGGATTCTCTCTCTCCCTCTGCCCCTCTCCCCAGCTTGAGCACTCTCTAAAAATATAAATAAATAAATATATATATATAAATCTGACAGACTATTTTTTTTAACTAGGGTAGAGGGGCGCTTGAGTGGCTCAGTTGGTTGGGCATCTGACTCTTAATTTTGGCTCAGATCATGATCCCAGAGTCATGGGATCAAGCCCAGTGTTGGGGTTTGCACTGAGCGTGGAGGCTGCTTCTGATTCTTTCTCCTTCTCTCTAACAAAAAGAAAACAAACAAAACTAGTCCTTGGGAAAGTGTTAACCTACTTTATCAAACTCATGATCTTAAACTACAATTGGAATGGGGCAGAGGTTAGAGGTAAGAGGTGGAAGTGAGGACTAATTGCCAAACTGAGCACCGAATAGCAAAAACAGATTACAATTGATCCTTGAACAACATGGATTTGAACTGTACGGGCCCACTTATATATGAATTCTTTTCAACACTGTACAGTACTGGAAATGTATTTTTTCTTATAATTTTCTTAGTAAGATTTTCTCTTCCCTAGCTTACTTTATTGTGAGAATACAGTATATAATATATAAAACATAAGAAATATATTTTAATCAACTGTTTGTTACTGGTAAAGCTTCTGGTCAATAGTAGGCTATTAGTAGTTAAGTTTTGGGGGAGTCAAAAGCGATCCCTGGATTATCAACCAAACAGGGGTTCAGTGCCCCTAACCCTTGCGTTGTTCAAGGGTCAACTGTATAAACAAAAACATAAACTCTCCAAAAAAAAAGAAAATTCTATCCAGTTCTTGGATAGGAATGTGGAAGATTTTGTAAGAGTTTCCACAAGGTCCATTACCTTCAATCTCATAAATATATACTATTTACATAACAGTAACAATATACTAGATCTATAAAGGATATAGTAAAAGGGGGGGCCTTACCTGTCAGTTAAGCATCCAACTTTGGCTCACGTAATGATCTCACAGTTCACAAGTATGAGCTCCATGCTCCAGGCTCCATACTCTCTCTCTGCACTTTGTGGGATTCCCTCGCTCTCCTGCTCTGTCTCTGACCCTTGCTCACTCTCTCCCTCTCAAAACTTAATTATTTAAAATGGGCGCTTGGGTGGCTCAGTCAGTTAAGTATCCAACTCTTGATTTCAGCTCAGGTCATGATCTCAAGGTTGTGAAATTGAGTCACTCTTCAGGCTCTACTATGGGCATGGAGCCTGCTTAAGATTCTGTCTCTCTCTCCCCCTACCCTGTTCTGTCTGTCTCTCTCTCTGTGTCATAAACAAACAAACAAACAAATAAATAACACAAAATTCTCAGATCATGATCTCCTGGTTTGTGGGTTTGAGCTCTGCACCAGTCTCTGTGCTGACAGCTCAGAGCCTGGAACCTGCTTTGGGTTCTGTGTCTCTCTCTCTGCCACTCGCCCACTCATTCTCTTTCTCTGTCTCTGTCTCTCTCTCTCTCAAAAATAAACATTAAAAAATTGTTTAACTACTTTCTCAGCTCAACCATGCAACAACTCCTCATGCACCCAAGTTTTATGTGAGATTGCAGCAATTCAGTCACATCTTCATACTCCACTTCTGATTCCAGTTCTCTTGTTATTCCCACCACATCTACACTGACTTTCTCCACTGAGGTTTGTTTTTTTTTTTAATGTTTATTTTTGAGAGAGAGACAGAGAGAGAGACAGAGAGAGAGACAAAGTGTAAGCAGGGGGGGGGGGCAGAGAGAGAGAGAGAGAGAGAGAGAGAGAGAGAGAGAGAGAGAGAGAGAGAGAGAGAGAGAGAGAGAGGGGGAGGGAGACACAGAATCTGAAGCAGGCTCCAGGCTCTGAGCTAGCTGTCAGCACAGAGCACGACGCAGGGCTCGAACCCACGAACTGTGAGATCATGACCTGAGCCGAAGGCGGACGCTTAACTGACTGAGCCGCCCAGGTGCCCCATGAATGTTCTTAAAAACATCTAGAATGGTGAATTCCAGTAGTCTTTCAATTTACTTGGTCCAGACCCATTAGAGGAATCATTATTTATGGCAGCTATAACCTTTAAAATGTAGTTCTTTTTAAAATTTTTTTAAAAGTTTATTTATTTATTTTGAGAGAGAGAGAGAGTACATGCACAAGTAGGGTAGGGGCAGAGACAGAGAGAACTCCAAGTAGATTCTGCACTGTCAGCACAGAGCCCAACATGGGGCTTGAACTCACAAACTGTGAGATAATGACCTCAGCTGAGATCAAGAGTTGGAGGCTTAACCAACTGAGCCACCCAGGTGCCCCCAAAATGTACTTCTTAAATAAGAAGACTTGAAAGTCAAATTTCAGCCTTGATCCATGGATTGCAGAATGGATGCTGTTAATAGGCATGAAAAAAACATTAATCACATTGGATATCTCCACCGGAGCTCTTGGATGATCAAGTGCATTGTCAATGAACACCAATACTTTGAAGAAAATCTTTTTCTGAGCAATAGGCTCAACAGTGGGCTTAAAATATTTGGTAAACCACATTGTGAAACAGATGTGCTGTCATCTAGGCACTGCTGTTTCATTCACAGAGCACAGGCAGAGTAGATTCAGCACAATTTTAAGGGCCCTAGGATTTTCAGAATGGCCAATGAGCATTGGCTTCAACTTTAACTCTAATTGCATTAACCCTAACAAGACAGTCTATCCTTTGAAGCTTTAGCACTGAATTTTCCTCTCTAGCTATAAAAGTGCTAAAGAGCATCTACTTCTCATCAAAGCCTGTTTCATCTACATTGAAAATCTGTTGTTTAATGTAGCCATCTTCATTTAACTGTCTTAGTGACATCTGGATAACTGGCTGCAGTTCTATATCATCACTTCCTGGTTCACTTTGTACTTTTATGTCACAGAGATGGCTTCTTCCCTTAAAGCCTATAAACCAAGCTCTGCTAGCTACAGACTTTCCTTCTGCAGCTTCCTCGCCTTTCTCAGCCTTCATGGAATCGAAGAGACTTAGTCCCTTGCTCTGGATTAAGCTTTACATTAAGGGCACATTGTGGCTGGTTTGATCTTCTATCCAGATCACTCAAATTTTCTCCATATCCGCAATAATGCTGTTTCACTTTCTTATCATTTGTGGGTTCACTGGAGTAGCACTTTTACTTTCCTTCAAAAACTTTTCTTTTGCATTCAAAACTTGGCTGTTTGGTACAAGAGGCATAGCTTTTGGCCTATCTCAGCTTTTAATAGGTCTTCCACACTAAGCTTAATTATTTCTAGGTTTTGATGTAAAGCAGAGACATGGAACCTTTCCTTTCACTTGAACACTTAGAAGCCATGTAGGGTTATTAACTAGCCTACTTTCAACATTGTGTCTCAAGGAATATGAAGACCTGAGGGGAGGGAGAGAGATGGGGAAAACAGCCAATGAAGCAGTAAAATCACACACATTTATCACTTAAGTTCACCTTCTTATATGAGTTCATGGCACCCCAAAACAATTACAATAGTAACATCAAAGATCACTGATCACGGATTGCCATAAATATAATAAAAATTAAAAAGTTTGAGGGGGGCCTGGGTGGGCCAGTTGGTTAAGCATCCGACTTCAGCTCAGGTCATGATCTCACAGTTCATGGGTTCGAGCCCATGTCATGCTCTGTGCTGACAGCTCAGAGCCTGGAGCCTGCTTCAGATTCTGTGTTTCCCTCTCTTCCCCTCCCTTGCTCCCTTGCTCGTGCTCTCTCTCTCTCAAAAATAAATAAGCATTGGGGCGCCTGGGTGGCTCAGTCGGTTAATAGTCTGACTTGAGCTGGTCATGATCTCATGGTTCATGGGTTTGAGCCCTGCATGTGGCTCTGTGCTGACAGTTCAAAGCCTGGAGCCTGCTTCGAATTCTGTGTCCTACTCTCTCTTTGCTCTACCCCCCGCCCCCGGCACCTTGTCTCTCTCAAAAATAAATAAAATAAGCATTAAAAAAATTTTTTTTTAAATTTGAAATAGCGCAGTTACCAAAATGTGATACGAAGTGAGCAAATGCTTTTGGAAAAATGGTCCCAATCAACTTGCTCAACACAGTATTGCCACAAATCTTTAATCTGTCAAAAAAAAAAAAATCCCACACACAATACCTGTGGAGCAGAGTAAAGTGAAGCACCATAAATGAAGTATGCCTATACACAGTCAGCTTTGCTATTCCACAACGGTTAAGTTTTAAAGGGGTAAGCCACCAGATGGGGAAGTCTACAGCTTTCTATTTGTTTTTGCTTTGTTTAATCATTGCTGTATCCAGGTAGATAAATTTGTCTAATTCTGGGGTAGTATTAGAAATCCACTGGCCCACAGATATAAGTTACCTCTTTGAATATTAGTTTTATTAATAATAAAGGTATTGCTTTTATTTCTCTCAAACTTTTTTTTTTTTTAACGTTTATCTATTTTCTAGAGACAGAGAGACAGAGTGCGAGCAGGGGAGGGGCAGAGAGAGAGGAAGACACAGAATCTGAAGCAGGTTCCAGGCTCTAAGCTGTCAGCACAGAGCACGATGTGGGGTTTGAACCCATGAACTGCGAGATCATGACCTGAGCCAAAGTCGGAAACTTAACCGACTGAGCCACCCAGGCAACCCTCTCAAACTTTTTTTTTATTTCTCACATGTGGAGGAAGAGGAATGCTTCAAATTGAAATCCCTCAAACCCCAACAATCTCTGAGGGCAAGGCAAGTATTATCTTTGGTAGTTGAAATGAGAGAGGGGATGCATAAAGAAAGTATTAGCATGCCTGGCCTTCCAGTTTGCAAATCCAACAATTGTAAAATAATGATTTAATAATTCAACTTGGGTTTACAAAATATCATTTTCTTTCCTAATGTAAAGCTTTTATTTTATACCTGAGGAAAAATCAAATTCAGTTTTTATACAGGCACTCAATTATTCACTATTCATTTAGGAATTAAGTAGGCAATGAATCAATGTTTATTAAATGTTTTTTCAAAAGTATCTTTCTTGACTATACATCCCATTAACTAGCTGAAAGTGGTTAAAACACAGGCTCAAAAATCACAAAGACTTAGGTTTAATTTTTCTTTAAATTTGTTTTGTTTTTATTATTTATATTTGATATATATACAGAGAGAACATGAGCAGAGGTGAGGCAGAGAGAGAGGGAGACACAGAATCTGAAGTAGGCTTGAGGCTCTGAGCTGTCAGCATGGAGTCCGACGCAGGGCTCGAACCCACAAACTGTGAAATCATGACCTGAGCCAAAGTCGGATGCCCAACTGATTGAGCCACCCAGGCACCCCGGTTTAATTTTTCTACTGTTGCCATGTACTAGCTGTGTGACTTTGGATGAGATGCTTAGCCTTACCTCTAAAATGGGAATAGTAACAGCACCTATGCAACATAATAGTTATGGAGATGAAAATAAATACATGTAAAGCTCTTATAATAGTGCCTGAAAAATGAAGAGTTCATATCCATTTATTCAACATATACTGAATGGCTGCTTTAGAGTACCAGGCTATGTCAGGTACTAAGGATGAAACGCTGAGCTAAAACAGAGATAGTCTGGGTACTAATGAAATTTAGTGTTTAGCAGGGATAGAGACACTAATCAAATAATCATAATATAACTGCATAATTACACACTGATAAATGGGTTAGGAAAAAAAAAAAACAGAAAGCTGTGACCTACTTTAGTGGGCCTGGTCAAAAAGGTGACATTTAAGTAAAATTTCAAGGATGAGAAGAAACTAGCCATACAGAGAAAGAGAGGATCATTTCAGAAAGAGGGAGCTTGGGCAAATGATATAAAGTGGGGCATTCAAATAAATCTAAAAGGAAAAGGCGGCCAGTAAAGCTAGAGTGTAATAAAGGATGGAGAGGGAGGCAGATCCTTCCAGCCTGTGCTGAAGTACTTGGCTTATATTCTCAACACATTAGAGTCAGTGAATAATTTTAAGTAAGAAAGAAGTTATAAGATCTGATATAGGTTTTGAAAATATTACTGTGACTACTATGAGAAGAACAAACTAAAGTGAGGCAGGAGTTAAAATGGGAAGATCAATTAGGCAGCAATTATAGAACCCAAACAAGAAACAATGCAGCCTATAACTAGAGAAACAGCAGTAAAACTGACAGAAAGTGTAAAGACTTGAGATTTAGTTTATAAGGCAGAATCAACAGGATTCCCTAACAGATTGGATGTAAGAAAGGACAGTATCTAGCTTGAGTAACTGAATAGATGGTGGTATCATTCATAACACCATATAGAGATGAGGGGAGGGCAATCTGAGGAGCATTACATCTTAAATATGTTAAATTTGAGGGCTGCCTGGCTGGCTCAGTCAGTAGAACATTTGACTCTTGATCTCAGGGACGGGCTCAAGCCCCACATTGGATCTACAGTTTACTTTTAAAAAGCAGGGGGCACCTGGGTGGCTTAGTGGGTTGAACATCCAACTCTTGATTTTGGCTTAAGTCATGATCCCAGCATCATGGGATTGAGCCCCGCGATGGGCTCCTTGCTGAGTGTAGAACCTGCATAAGATTCTCTCTCTCAGGGTACCTGGATGGCTCAGTCAGTTAAGCGTTCAACTCTTGGTTTTGCTCAGGTCATAGTCTCATGGTTCATGGAACCACGTCCAGAGTAGGGCTGTGCACTGACAGCACGGAGCTTGTTTGGGATTCTCTCTCTCCCTCTTTCTCTCCCCCTCTCTCCCAGAGTGCATGCATACACATGCACACACACATACATACACACACACTCTCTCTCAAAATAAATAGAAACTTTAAAATAAATAAATAGGGGTGCTTGTGTGCCTCAGTCACTTAAGTGTCCAACTTTGGCTCAGGCCATGATCTCACAATTTGTGAGTTTGAGCCCCGCATCTGGCTCTGTGCTGACAACTCAGAGCCTGAAGCCTGCTTCAAATTCTGTGTCTCCCTCTCTCTCTGTCCCTCCCCCACTTATGCTCTGTCTCTGTCTCTCTCAAAAATAAACATTTAAAAAAAAAGTCTTTCTACCTTTAATAAATAAATTCTCTCTCTCCTTCCCCCTGCCCCTTTCCCCTGCTTACTCTATCTCTCTAAAATAAAATAGATGGGGCGCCTGGGTGGCTCAGTTGGTTGAGCACCAATTTCACCTGAGGTCATGATCTCTTGGTTCATGGGTCTGAGCTCCATGT
The DNA here is from genome assembly GCA_004023785.1 of Mungos mungo. NCBI lineage: Eukaryota > Metazoa > Chordata > Mammalia > Carnivora > Herpestidae > Mungos > Mungos mungo. Next base: position 22,504 of record PISW01012629.1, on the reverse strand, counting down.
CGTTGGGCTCTGTGCTGACAGCTTAGAACCTGGAGCCTGCCTCGGATTTTGTGTCTCCCTCTCTCTCTCTCCGCTCCTTCTCCACTCATGCTCTCTCTCTGTCTCAAAGATGGATGAACATTAAAAAACATTTCTTAAATAAAATAAAATAGAAAAGAAAAACTTGAATAATCTATAAAATATCCAGGAAAAATATCAATTAGGCATCTGGATACACAGTGGAGAGATCTGGTCTAGCAATTATAATCTTTAAATCTGTTAGCATAGTAATAACTAAAAATCTAGGAAAAGAGCATATTTAAAGAGAAGGTAAGGTAGGGAGGCATAAAGAATTCTAAATAATCAGGAATTGAACAGAATAACTGACAAATAGACCAAAAGAGAAGGGCCAAAATGACCGAAAAAGGTTGTGTAACCAGAGGCAAGGAAAGAGAGTGTTTCAAGAAATGGAGAATAGTCAACTCTAGCAAATGCTGCCAAGAGATTATGTAATATGTAAACTAAAAAAAAAACTAGTTGGATTTGGCAACTTACAAGTGCCTTATGGGCTAGACCAAATGAAAGAATCAGTGAGCCTGAAGAGTGATCCTCAGAAATTATCCAGTCAGAAGAAAAAAAGGAAAAGGAATGAAGAAAGCGTATGGGACTTACGGGACATGTTAATGGAAACAATTTATACATCCCTAGAATCCCAGAAGGAGAAGAGAAGGGGTAGAAAGCTTCAAAGAAACAATGACTTACGAACTTCCCAAATCTGGAGAGAGATTTGGACAATCAATTCTTTAAAGTAATAGCTTACCCAAAAATTTCAATCCCAAACAATCTTCTCCAAGATAGATCATAACAATTGTCTAAAATCAAAGACAAAGGGAGAACTTAATTTTTTTTCAGTTTTTTCAAAGTATCTCTACCCCAGTGTGGGGTTTGAACTCGTGACCCTAAAATCAAGAACTGCATGCTCAAACTGAGCCAGCCAGTCGCCCGACAAAGAATTTTATGCATGTTTATAAGTACTTATTTACTTATTTAGAGAGATCGAGAGAGCAAAGGATGGGCAGAGAGAGGAGAGCTGTCAGTGCAGAGCACAGTGTGGAGCTTGAACTGGCAAACCATGAGATCATGACCTGAGCCAAAATCAAGAGTCAGATGCTTAACCAACTGAGCCACCCAGATGCCCCAAAGAGAGAATTTTTACATCAGCAAGAAGGGATGTCTGGCTGGCTCAGTTGGAAGAGTATATAACTCTTGATCTCAAGGTCTTGATCTCAGGATCATGAGTTCAAGCCCCACATTGAGTATAGAGATTATTAAGTAAGTAAAACCTTAAAAAAATACACAAACAAATAAATAAAAACAACAAGAGAAAAAATACTCTCCTACAAGGAAACCTCCGTAAGGCTATCAGTGGATGTTTTAGCAGAAACCTTGCAGGCTAGGAGAGAATGGGATAATACAGTCAAAATGCTGATGTGAAATAATTACTTTAAATGTGAAGGGATTAAATGCTCCAACCAAAATGCAGAGTGGCTGAATAGATAAAAAACAAGACCCAACTTAATATGTTACCTACAAAAGACTCATAAGAACAAAGTAAAGGATTAGAAAAAGATATTCCATGCAAATGGAAACCAAAAGAGGGCAAGATAACCATACTTACATCAGAAGAAACAGACTTTAAGTAAAAAACTAACAAGAGATGCAGATCATTATATAATGATAAAGCAGTCGATTAATCCAGAGGATATAAAAATTATAAATATATATGCACCCAAGATGAAAGTACTTAAATATATTAAGCAAGTAGTAACTGATCTGAAGGGAAAAATAGACAGCAGTCCAATAATAGTAGGGGACTTCAATACCCCACTTTCAACAATGGATAGATCACCCAGCAGAAAATCAATACAGAAATGAAGGATTCAAAGTATACTTTAGACCAAATGGCCCTAACAAACACATACAGGACATTCCAACCAACTGTAGAATATATATTCTTTTCACAAGTGCACAAGAACATTATGCAGGATAGAGCATGTATTAAATCACAAAACAAGTCTTAGTAAATTAAAAATTACTAAAATCATACCAAGTATCTTTTCTGGCCAAAATGGCATAAAACTAGAAATCAATAACAGGAGGAAAATTAGAAAATTCACAAATGTGGAAATCAAGCAATATACTCCTGAACAACCAATGGGTCAAAGAAGAAATTTTTTAAATCCTAAAACAAACAAAATGGTAACATTTTGGTAACAACATACCAAAACTCATGATATGTAGCAAAAATACTGCAAAGAGGGAAGTTTATAAATACCTACATTAAGAAAAAAAATCTTGAGGCCCCTGTGTGGCTCAGTCAGTTGGGTGTCGCAATCTTAATTTCAGCTCATGATCTCACAGTTTGTGAGATTGAGTCCTGTGTCAGGATCCTCATGGACAGGATGGAACCTGCTAGGGATTTTCTCTTTCCTCTCTTTCTCTCTCTTCCCCTCTTCCTGCTTGTGCTCTCTCTCTCAAAAATAAACATTTAAAAAATTTTTTATCTTTAAAAAAATTTTTTAAATGTCTTTTATTTATTTTTTAGAGACAGTATGAGCTGGGGAGGGTCAGAGAGACAGAATCTGAAGCAGGGTCCAGGCTCTTGGCTAGCTGTCAGCACAGAGCCTGACGTGGGGCTCAAACCCACAAACTGTGAGATCATGACCTAAGCCGAAGGTGGACGTTTAACCAACTGAGTCGCCCAGGCACCCCCAAAATAAACATTTTTTAAAAATCTCAAACAACCTCAAGGAGCTAGAAAAAGAAGGCCATATTAAGCCCAAAGTTAATAGAAAAAATGAGAGAACAAAGATCAGAGAAGAAATAAATAAAATAGAGAAAAGAAAAACAATAGAAAAGCTCAATGAAACTAAGGGCTGGTTTTTTGAAAAGAAACAACTGACAACACTTTAGCTAGACTTACAAAGAAAAAAGAGAACTCAAAATTACACATAAGAGACATTACAACTGATACCACAGAAATATGAGATAAGAGATTGCCATGAACAATTATACACCACCAAATTTGATAACCTAGAAGAAATAGATAAATTCACAGAAACATATACCTAGCAAGTCTTAATCATAAAAAACAAACAGGGTCATCTGGGTGGCTCAGTCAAGCGTCCAACTCTTGATTTTGGCTTAGGTCATGATCTCTAGGTTTATGAGGTTGAGCCATGTGTTGGGCTCTGTACTGACAGTGAGGACTCTGCTTGGGATACTCTCTCTCAGCCCCTCCCCTGCTCATCATGCTCTCTCTTTCTCTCAAAAATAAATAAAATGTTAAACAAACTACACAGAAAATCTGAATGGACAAGTAACAAGTGAGGAGCTTGAATCGGTAATCAAACACCTCCCAACAAAGAAAAGCCCAGGATCAGACAGCTTCATGGGAGAATTCTACCAAATATTTTTTTAATGTTTTTTTTTAATGTCTTTATTTTATTTTGAGAGACAGAGCAGAGAGCGAGCGGGGGAGGGGCAGACAGAGAGAGAGAGACACAGAATCCGAGCAGGCTCCAGGCTCTAAGCTGTCAGCACAGAGACCGACACAGGGCTCAAACCCATGGACTGTGAGATCATGACCTAAGCTGAAGTCGGTTGCTTAACCGACTGAGCCACCCAGGCGCCCCTGCCAAATATTTAAAGAATTAACACCAGTTCTTCTCAAACTCTTCCAAAAACTGAAGGAGGAAACATTCCCAAACTCATTTTGTAAGGCCACCATTACCCTGACACCAAAGCCAGATGAGGACGCTATGAGAAAATAATAGACCAAAATCTCTGATGAATATAGATACAAAAATTCTCAACAAAATACTAGCAAAATAAATTCAACTGCACATTAAAAGGATCATATATCATGATGAAGTCAGATTTACCACTGAGATGCAAGGATGTTTCAGCATACAGAAATCAATAAATGTGATACACCACACCAGAATGAAACATAAAAATCATATGATCATCTCAAAAGATGAAGAAAAAGCAACTGACAAGATTCAACATCCTTTCACGATAAATTGCCCAACAAACTGGGTATAAAAGGAACATAACTGAACATATAAAGGCCATACATGACAAGCCCACAGCTAATATCACACTCAACAGTGGAAGGCTGAAAGCTTTCCATCTAAAATCAGGAACAAGACAAGGATACCCATTCTGACCACTCTTAGACAAAACAGTCCTAGAAGTCCTAGACATAGCAAGTAGGCTAGAAGAAATAAAGGCAAGCAGGGCGGCAGCAGGTGCACCCTCAACACGCAGAATGACACCAGGGAGTTCCTGGACTTGTATGACCACAGAAATGCTCTGCCAGCAACCACATCATCCACCAAGGACCACACATCTAAAGACCAGATGAACATGGCCAAGGTTGATAAGGAGACAGGCAGGTTCAACAGCCAGTTTAAAACCTACGCTATCTGTGGAGCCATGCACAAGATGGGCAAGCCAGATAACAGCATCCTCTGACTGGCCAAGGCCCATGGCCTCATTTCAAAGAAATTCTGCCAGGGGTACCTCAGTGGCTCAGTCGGAGAAGCATGCGATTCTCTATCTCAGGGTCGTGAGTTCAAGCCCCATGTGGGGTAAAGAGATTACTTCAATAAATAAAACCTAAGGGGGAAAAAAAACAGTAACAAAGAGGATCACAGATGTGAATATTTTTCATAAATAAATAGCAACCCTGTCACCCCCCGAAAAAAAAGGCATCCATATCAGAAAGGAGGGAGTATAACTGCTATTAACATATCCTGTATACAAAAAATTGTAAATCTCTACCAAGAAACTCTGAGACCTAATAAATGAATTTAGTAAAGTTTCAGAATACAAAATCAACATTAATAAATTATTTGATCTATATATTATCAGGCGAAATCAGGTACATTTCCATATATTATCAAAAAAAACCCCAATTCCATTAACAAAAGCATCAAAGACAATAAAATACTTAAAAATAAGGAAGTGAAAGATCTGTATATTGGAAACTACAAAATACTGCTGGAAAATATTGAAGATGGGGCATTTGGGTGGCTCAGTTGGTTAAGGGTCTGACTCTTGATTACAGCTTAGGTCATGATCTCATGGTTCCTGAATTAGAGCCTCAGGTTCAGTCTCTAGCCATCAGCTTGGGATTCTTGCTCACTCTCGTTCTCTCTCTGCCCCTCCCCCACTCACATGTGCACACAACCCTCTCCCTCTCTCTCAAAAATAAATAAACTCTCAAGAAAGTAGGGCTGGAAGGATCATACCTCATGATCATAAAAGCCATAAAAGCTACACCATCCTCAATGGGAAAAAACCGAGAGCTTTCCCCCCTAAGGTCAGGAACAAGACAGGGATGTCCACTCTCACCACTGTTATTCAACACAGTATTGGAAGTCTTAGCCTCAGCAATCAGACAACACAAAGGAATAAAAGGCATCCATATTGGCCAGAAAGAAGTCAAACTTTCACTCTTCACAGATGACACAATACTCTATCTGGAAAACCCAAAGGATTCCACCAAAAAACTGCTAGAACTGATCCATGAATTTAGCAAAGCTGCAGGATATAAAAATCAATGCATAGAAATCAGTTCCATTTCTATACACAAATAATGTAGCAATAGAAATAGAAATCAAGGAAGCGATCCCATTTACTATTGCACCAAAACCCATAAAATACCCAGGGATAAATAAACCTAAACAAAAAGGTGAAAAATCTATACACTGAAAACTATAGAAAGCTTTTGAAAGAAATTGAAGAAGACACAAAAAAATGAAAAAATATTCCATGCTCATGGATTGGAAGAACAAACATTGTTAAAATGTTGATATGAGGGCCGCCTGGGTGGCTCAGTTGGTTATGTGTCCAACTTCAGCTCAGGTCATGAGCTCACTCACTGTCTGTGAGTTTGAGCCCCCCATCTTGCTCTGGGCTGACAGCTCAGTGCCTGGAGACTGCTTTTTAGATTCTGTGTCTCCCTCTCTCTCTGCCCCTCCCCTGCTCATGCTCTGTCTCTCTCTCTCTCTCTCTCTCTCTCTCTCTCTCTCTGTCTTTCAAAACTAAATAAACATTTAAAAATTTTTAAATAAATTAATTAAATGTCGATACTACCCAAAGCAATCTACATAATTAATGCAATCCCAACATTAAAAAAAAATGCAATCCCTATCAAACTAACAACAGCATTCTTCACAGAGCTAGAACAAATAATCCTAAAATTTGCATGGAACCAGAAAAGATCCTGAATAGCCAAAGCAATCTTGAAAAAGAAAACCAAAGCTGGAGGTATCACAATTCTGGACTTCAAGATGTATTAAAAAGCTGTAATCCTCAAGATGGTATGGTTCTGGCACAAAAACGGACACTTAGATCAGTGGAACAGAATAGAGAACCCAGAAATGAACCCATAAATGTATGGCCAACTAATCTTTGACAAAAAAGGAAAGAATATCCAATGGAATAAAGACAGTCTCTTCAGCAAATGGTGTTGGGAAAACTGGAGAGGGACATGCAGAAAAATGAATCTGGACCACTTTCTTACACCATACAGAAAAATAAACTCAAAATGGATGAAAGACCTAAATGTAAGACAGGAAGCCACCAAAATCCTAGAAGAGAAAGCAGGCACCAACCTCTTTGACCTCGGCCACAGCAACTTCTTACTCAACATGTTTCTGGAAGCAAGAGAAACAAAAGCAAAAATGAACTATTGGGACCTCATTAAAATAAAATGCTTCTGCACAGCAAAGGAAACAATCAGCAAAACTAAAAGGCAACCGACAGAATGGGAGAAGATATTTGCAAATGACATATCAGATAAAGGGTTAGTATCTAAAATCTATAAAGAACTTATCAAATTCAACATCCAAAAACAAAATGTTCAGTGAAGAAATGGGCAAAAGACATGAATAGACACCATTCCAAAGAAGACATCCAGATGGCTGACCAGACACATGAAAAAATGCTCAACATCACTCATCATCAGGGAAATACAAATCAAAACCACATTGAGATACCACCTCACATCTGTCAGAATGGCTAAAATTAACAACTCAAGCAATGACAGATGTTGATGAGGATGTGGAGATAGGGGAACCCTTTTGCCCTACTGGTGGGAATGCAAACTGGTGCAGCCATTCTGGAAATCAGTATAGAGACTCCTCAAAAAACTGAAAATAGAATTACCCTACAACCCAGGAATTGCACTTCTAGGTATTTATACAAAGGATACTGGTGTGCTGTCTCGAAGGTGCACATGCACCCCAATGTTTATAGCAGTGCTATCAAGAATAGCCAAAGTATGGAAAGAGCCCAAATGTCCATTGACAGATGAATGGATAAAGAAGATGTGGTTTATATATACAAAGAGTATTACTCAGCAATAAAAAAAAATCAATCTTGCCATTTGCAACAACACGGATGGAACTAGAGTGTATTATGCTAAGTGAAATTAGAGAAAGACAAATATCATATGACTTCACTCATATGTGGAATTTAAGATAAAAAATAGATGACTATAAGGGAAGGGAAGCAAAAATAATATAGAAACAGGAAGGGGACAAAACTTAAGAGACTTTTTTTTAAGAGACTCTTAAATACAGAGAACAAACTGAGGGTTGCTGGAGGGGTTCTGTGTGGAAGGGATGGTCTAAATAGACAAGGGGCATTAAGGAAGACACTTGTTGGGATGTGCACTGGGTGTTATACATAGGGGATGAATAACTGGATTCTATGCCTTTTTTTTTAAAATGTTTATTTTTAAGAGAGAGAACAAGCACACAAGCAGGGGAAGGGTAGAGAGAGAGACACACACACACGCACAGAATCCAAAGCAGGTTCCAGGTTCTGAGCTGTCAGCACAAAGCCCAACATGGGGCTCGAACTCACGGACCATGAGATCATGACCTGAGCTGAAGTCAGATACTTACCCGCCTGATTCTACTCCTGAAATCATTATTGCACTATATGCTAACTTGGATGTAAATTAAAAAGAAATTTTTTTTTTAATTAAATTTTTAAAGGAGTACCTGGTTGGCTCAGTCAGTAGAGTATACAACTCTTGATCTCAAGGTTATAAGTTCAAGCCCCATGTTGGGCATAGAGCTAACTTTAAAAATAAAATAAGATTTTAATTAAAAACTTTAAACAGCAGACACAAACCAATGGAAACAGATCAAGAACTTAGAAATAAACCCACATATATAATGGCAACACAAATTTGATAAAGGAACCAAGAACACTCAATGAGGAAAGGACAGTCCCATCAATAAATGGTAATGGTAAAACTGTATATCCCAATCTGTATATTTCAGTCAAACAAAAGAATGAAATTGTACCCCTATCTTAACAACCACTCACAAAAATTAACTTGAAATGGAGTAAAGACTTAAATGTAAGTCCCCAAACCATAAAACTCCTAGAAGAAAACAATGAAAAAGCCCCCTGACATTGATCTAGTCATGATGATTTTTTGGACAGGACACAAAAAGTGCAAGGAACAAAAGCGAAAAATCAACACTGGGGCTATATCAAACTAAAAGGTTTCTGCACAGCAAAAGAAACAATCAACAAAATCAAAAGGAAACCTACAGAATGAAAGAAAATTTTTATGGGGCGCCTGGGTGGCTCAGTCGGTTAAGCGTCTGACTTTGGCTCAGGTCATGACCTCACAGCTTGTGAATTCGAGCCCGGCATAGAGCTCTGTGCTGACAGCTCAGTGCCTAGAGCCTGCTTCAGATTCTTTGTCTCCTTCTCTTTTCTGGTCCTCCCCCCACTCATGCTGTCTCTCAAAAATGAATAAACTTTAAAAAAAATTTTAATTAAAGAAAAGAGAAATTTTGCAAACCATATAGCTAATGAGGGGTTGACAAAAAAAAAAAAAAAAAAAAAACCACCAAACCAAACCAAACCAAACCCATACTGGGTTTACACTCAGTAAAAAAATAAAAATAAATAAATAACCTTAATTTTTAAAAAATAGGAGGGGCACCTGGGTGGGTCAGTCAGTTAAGCGAACATCTCTTGGTTTTGGCTCAGGTCATGATCTCACAGTTTGCAAGATTCAGCCCAGCATCTATCAGTGCAGAACCCACTTGGGATTCTCTTTCTGCCCCTCCCTCACTTGTTTTCTTTCTTTCTCTCTCTCTCAAAAAATAAATAAACTTAAAAAAAAACAAAAAAGGAGCACCTGGGTGACTCAGTCCATAAGCGACTGACTCTTCATTTCAACTCAGGTCACAATCTCAGTTTTTGGGATGGAGCCCTGCATTGGACTCTGCACTGATAGTACAGAGGCTGCTTGGGATATTTTCTCTCTCTCTCTCTCTCTCTCTCTCTCTCGCTCTCGCTCTCGCTCTCTCTCTCTCTCTCTGCCCTTCCCTTGCTCACATTCTCTCTCTCAAAAAAAATTTTTTAATTAAAAAAAATAAATTAATAGGGGTGCCTGGGTGACTCAGTCAGTTAAAAATCCAACTCCTAATTTCAGCTCAGGTCCTGATTTCAGATCTTATAAACTGTGACATGGAGCCCCTGCTTGAGATTCTCTCTTTCCCTCCCTCTCTGCCCCTCCCCTGCTTGAACGCACGGGTGCTCAATCTCTCAAAATAAATACATAAAATAATAAGTAGTGCATTAAAAAAGGCTTTTTTGATAAAAGAAGTAATAGTTGGGGTGCCTGGCTGGCTCAGTGAGTGGAAGAACATCTGACTCTTCATCTTGGGGTCACAAGTTCAAGCTCCATGTTGGGTATAGAGTTTACTTAAAAAAAAAAAAGAAAGAAAGAAAAGAAAAAAAAAGGAGAAGAAAAATTGCCCATTTACATCCTAACATGTGATTATAAATATTATCTATTCTCGGGGCTTCCAGGTGGCTTAGTCAGTTAAGCATCTGACTTCAGCTCAAGTCATGATCTCATGGTTTGTAAATTAGAGCCCTGCGTCGAGCTCTATGCTGACAGCTCAGAACCTGGAGCCTGCTTCGGATTCTGTGTCTCCCTCTTTCTCTCTCTCCCCCACAAAATAAATTATTTTTAAAAAAATTTTAATATTACCAATTCTCAAAATAATCCAACAAATATCAGTATAATTCCCCAAATAATCCAAGTATATCAGTACTTTAGAGAAGAACTCAAAGTCTTAGAGAGCCTAAGAAACTTGGAATTAGCACACAGTTAATAAACTGACAAAAGCCACAATTAAATTCAGCTCTAACTCCATATTTACACAATTTATATAGAATACAATGTTGCCTTTCTTAGTTTAACCTTATTTTAATGCCTAACATTAGCTTAATTACATTTATTATGATAATTTCTTTGCAATGGGTTTAAGAAGCTGTTATCAGGGGGCACCTGGGTGGCTCAGTTGGTTAAGCATCAACTTTGGCTCAGATCATGATCTCACAGTTTGTGGGCTCACGCCCCATATCGTGCTCTGTGCTGACAGCTCAGAGCCTGGAACCTGCTTCTGATTCTGTGTCTCCCTCTGTCTCTCCTCTCCTCCCCCCTTGTGTCCTATCAAAAATAAACATTAAAAAATTTTTTTAATTATAAAAAAAAGAAGCTGTTTTCAGGTGTTTGGGGGGATAATAAACTGAATGATACTGTATCTACCTTTACAGAGTTTACAGTCCAGCAATGAAAATAAGACAATCACCTAAGTGATTCCAAAACAATGCAAAATTATATAAATTACCATATGTGAAATACAAAACATTATAGAGGCTCAAAATAAAAAAGAGACCTCTTTGGGGGTGGGAGGTAGAGGGATTAGGAGCAGCTTTATAGAAGAGGTAACTTTTCAGCTGAACTTAAAAGGATAGATAGGGTTTTAAAAGACAGTTTTAACTTTGAGCTACTGAACAGCCTCAATCACACTGTAGCCCCAGGGGCTAGCACACTGGATAATGAATGTGGGTGGAGTGAACAAATGAACAGAAAGGCCATGCCAAAAGTAAAGGACAACAACAACAAAGGATCCGAGGCTCAAATAGATGAGGCACAAATAATAAAAGGATCACAGTGAAGAAGGAACACAAATAGGCACATGTATATTTAGAAAATAAGAATCAAGTACCTTGCCATGATCCTTTTTACATTTTGGCTCCCATATCTCCTATCTTTAAGAAAATTCTCTCAATATCATCCCCATCTTCTTACTGCCTTTATCTCATTTCTCTGTTCCTTATCTTTTTGAAATAACAACTTTATTGACATATAATTTATATACCATGTAATTAGCCACTTAAAATATAAATTCAATGGTATTTAGATCAGTTTGGCAACCATTACCACAATCAATGTTAGAATATTTTCATTACCCCTAAAAGAAACCCAGTACCCAATACTAGTCACTCCCCATTTACCCCTGAGCATTGCCCTCTCCCCCAGACCTAGGCAACCACTAACCTGCCTTCTGTATCCATAGATTTGCCTATCTAGACATTTCATACAAATGGAAGCATAAAATATGTGGGCTTTCATGAGTAGCACCTTTGACCTAGCATAGTATTTAACAAGGTTCATCCATTTTGTAGAATGTAGCAGTACCCTATTCCTTCTTATTGAGGAATAAAATTCCAAAAAACTCTGCTGTATTGATACATACAACATTTTATTTATCTGTTCACCAATTGGTAGATATCTGGTTTGCTTCCACCTTTCAGCTATTATGAATAATGTTGCTATAAACACTGGTGTAGAGTTTTTGTGTGGACATGTTTTAATGTCGCTTGGGTATATACCTAGGATTCTTTTCCAAAGAAGTTGCACCATTTTACATTCCTGCATGCAGCTGTATGAAGAGTCTAATACTCCATGTTATTGACAGGTTTGGCGGGCTTGGGAAAAGGAACACCAAGATAGTCGAAGGACCACCATCCCAGGACTCTCCTGCCAAACAACACCAAGATGGCCAACAGACCACGATCCTAGGACTTTCCCCGGGAACAATACCAAGATGGCCGGCAGACCACCATTTTGGAACTTTCTGCCGCTACCAGCGTCTCCGAAAACACATCTGCTCTAGCCTCATCTCTTCACTTTATAAGGAGGTCTTCTGACCCTGGACACACCCCTGGAACTACTGCCTTATATAAGGCCTCCACTCTTTGGCCCCCAGTGCGCCTTCCCTGGCCCATTCTGTCCTGGGCCAGGGAACCTCACCCAAGAGTGAACTTCACCCAAGAGTGCTCCCAGCTCATTCCCTCCCAGCTTATTCCCTCCCAGCCACGGAACCTCCTCCGAGAGCTCTTTTTTTTTTTTTTTTAATGTTTTTTATTTATTTTTGAGAGACGGAGAGAGACAGCAAGAGCAGGGGAGGGGCAGAGAGACAGAGAGAGGGAGACACATAATCTGAAGACAGGCTCCAGGCTCTGAACTAGCTGCCAGCACAGAGCCTGACGGGGGGCTCGAACCCACAAACTGCGAGATCATGACCTGAGCCGAAGCTGGATGCTTAACCGACTGAGCCACCCAGGCACCCTGAGAGCTCTTTAATAAAGGGTGCTCTGATCTCTTTTCCCGGTTTTGTGACTTTCTCACTCCACCAATTTAACCTTACAGGCATTACCAGTCTTTTTGATTACAGCCATCCTAGTGGACATGAAGTGGTATCTCACTCATTGTGGTTTTGATTTGCATTTCTTGATAGCTAATGATGCTGAGCACCTTTTTCATGGCTATTTGTAGATCTTTGAAGAAATGCCTATTCATATCTTTTGCCCATTTTTTAATTGGGTTCTGCTCTCCATCTTACTCAAAGTTCTTAAACGATTAATTTATACACACAATCTATACTACATTACCTTCTTACAATCATCAACCCACTCCAACCTTTCTTTTGCTCCCCACTCTGAAATTGCTTGTCAAAATTACCAACCATCTCTACAGTGACAAAATCAATGGCTAATCTTCAGTCCTCATCTTTCAGGATAACTCTATGGTTTGCACATCTGTATTTTAATTCCTTCTGACCTCTTATTGTCATCTGTATTTTATGTCATCCTGTTTCTTCTATTTTTCTGTCTTACCACATACTTTCTTATGGAATTAAAAATGTAAATTAAAGGGTATATCCAGAGAATTGCAGGTAAAACAACAACTGGGTGGGGCAGAGTGAAGGTAGTGAAATCAAGGGAGGAAGGTGGAAAAGATAAGAAAAGGCTGGATAAATAGTGAGATTTGGGCTAGGAATTTGGATTTTGTATAGCAGGTAATATATAGCCATTAATGGTTTTTATACAAGAAATGCTCAGCACTAGACCGCTGGTATGTTGGAAGACTATACTGGCAGCAAGTATAAAGTTATTTGGGGGCCATGGGTAGGGGGTGGAGAAACAGGAGGCAAGGAGATCATGTGGGATACTTATTACAGTAGAAAAGACCATCAGTACTGAGTGCATAAATTAGTATAGTAGTGCTCAAAATGTAAAGGAGGAATCAAGGGAGAGACATTACCACTAAACTTTGAGTCAACTTTATTACCAATAACAGTATAGCCACTCCCAGACAAGAGATGTTAGATCTAAACATTCTTAGTCCTCAGTTCTACTAAATTTGATTTGGTGGAAACTAGCTGAATATGTAGTAAACACACAAAAGTTATCTTTCCCTGTTATACATGTAAACAATTATAGCACTGCTTCTCTCCTGAGTAAACACTTAAAAATTTCAGTTAACTCATGCTTTTCAAAGAGTGAAGATCTGACAATGCCCAGCAGTCCGTTCTGCTCTCATCATTGCTTCCAACTCCCCTCACTGATCTTCAACAAGATCAAGAGGAAATAGAAATTTATGCAAAATAGGCTGGGGAAGGCAAGTTGTCCCAAGTTAAACACAATCTCTTTTCTTTTTTTTCCCACAGGAAATAGTTGTTGATGCTCTGAGGAGTTAAATTATAATAACACATGCCAGGAAGATGATGTCAGGGAAGGCGTGGTTAGGCCCTATACAAGTCTGAGATTCCTTCAGTTCCAAACTTTGCCTCTTTCAATTTTACCTATACTCAAATCTCTCTACTGAGGCTACTCTTTCCAACACTGGAGAAAACAGTTGAGATCCTAGAACTCTGATCTTTTTACTTTAAAAAAAATTTTTTTAAATGAACCAAAGAGTAAGTGCAGGCCATTAAAACAGCTGTTTTTAAAACATGTACTACACTGTTTTGTAGAATCAGTCTTTGAAATCCACATTCCCCCTTTCTGTGACTATTTTAATTCCAGAGAAAAGAATGACTATTCAACACTACATCTTGAGAAAGAATCTGCCTTTATTAGGAATTATACATTCCTTGACTGTATTCCTATATTTACCACAGTCAAGAAAGAATAAGAAAACTACTGCCATAGACTCCTCAGGTAACAAAATCCCTGACAAGTGAAGTACATGAATAGGTTTCAAAATAAAACAATCCTACTTGTTAAAGTCAAGTAAATAAAATTGATACACTTTCAACCAAGTCACAACACTGGGTAAAAATAGCTTTTCTGAGCTCACTGGCAATTATTTTTACTCTACAAACTAGAATTGATGACTATAGTAAATTATGATGTAAAAATACTCCTAAAGAAAGCAGATCTCTACAAGTCTATTATCTCTAGATTTTTGTATAACATAATGAAGAACAATAAAAGCAGACATTTATAGTTTGTATTTTCCAAAAGTTTAAATTTTGATTGTTCTTTATTTCAATTTTTCAAAATATTTTGGACAAGTCCAAGGACTTTATTATACAGACTTGATCTACTTGAGAAACTGAGCTCTTAAACAGAAATGGCAAATAACCCAATGCCAAGATTAAAACTTTATATTGTTATAGAAAACTCTGGTAGGATACATACACCAAATTGCTACCAGTTATTTTCCTTGAGGGGTAGGATTTGGGTAAGGAACTTCTGGTATGTAAAATAGTTTTTATTTTATATATCTCTTTATGCTTTCTTAAAATGGGCTTAAATTTATTACTAAAAAACAAAAGTTATAGGTATAAAAATTTACAAATTACATGAACAAATCCATCCAAACATTCTTCCTAAAAGAGAAATGAACACATGTCAACACAAAGACAAAGAGCAACGTAGTAATGTTTTAAATATACCCAGTATTTACCAACTAACATATTCACACAAGGAGTCCTATACATTGCCACAAAGTGAGGTTATCATAAACAGATATAAAAAACCAAAGAATTGGTGGCGCCTGGGTGGCTCAGTAGGTTAAGCCTCCGACTTCAGCTCAGGTCAGGGTTCGAGCCCTGCATTGGACTCTGTGCTGGCAGCTAGCTCAGAGCCTGGAGCCTGCTTCCAGTTCTGTGTCTCCTCTCTCTGCCCCTCCCCTCTATGCTCTGTCTCTCTCTGTATCAAAAATAAATAAAAAAATTAAAAAAAAAACAACCCAAAGAATTCTTTGGGTTGTTTTTTTTTTTTAATTTGAGAAAATGAGAGAGAGAGCGAGAGAGAGAGAGAGCAAGAGTGCGTGCACATGTGTGAGAAGGATGGAAGGGGGGCGGAGGAGGAGAGAGAGAATCCCAAGCAGGCAACAAGTTCGGTGCAGAGCCTGACATGGGGCTCAATCCTACAACCCCGGAATCATGACCTGAGCCAAAATCAAGAGTTGGATGCTCAACCAACTGAGTCAATCAGGTGTCCCATGGTCCCATTAATGTATTCTTGACAAATACATTAATAAGTATGTATCTAACCATGTTTCCTGAATTGCTTGTCAAGGCTTCCAAGTTATCAGAAGAGATATGATATTTGAATCCAAGTCCATAAGTATGCCTCTTTGTCCCTCATGCCACCCTGGATTTAGAAACTAGTTAAATGTTTCCTATACTACAGGCGGAAAGGGAGTGAAGAGAGCTCATTTAGGTAGCAAATACATGAAACCCCTAAGAGGAAAATAAAACTAACTTCTGGAATTCATTTTACTTTATTTTAATGGGTCTGGGTAACTTGAGAGACTTGGAGGAAAAAAAAATTAAGAAGGAAAGTTTCATATCGTATTATATAAATTTGAAAGGAATAAAAACAGATGTAACATCCTTCTATCAAAATCATATACTCATGGGGCACCTGGCTGGCTCAGTTGGAAAAGCATGCAACTCTTGATCTTGGGGTCATGGGTTCAAGCACCATGTTGGGTGTAGAGATTACTTAAATAAATAAAACTTTTTTTTCTTTCTTTTTTAAAGTTTATTTATCTATTTTGAGAGAGCGAGTGAGCACAGGCACGGGAGAGGCAGAAAGAGAGGGAGAGAGAGAATCCCAAGCAGGCTCCTCGCTGTCAGTGCAGAGCAAACTCATAAATCATGAGATCATGACCTGAGAGGAGACCCAGAGTCAGATCTTAACTGATTAAGCCACCCAAGCGCCCCAAAACTTTAAAAAAATCGTATACTAATATGTGTATGCCTATTATTGATAATAAGCATATATGGACCCATCTTTCTTAAGGATATAAACCAGAATGAATGCCATTATAAACTAATTCTAAATGTTTTGGGTCTAAATATTTACCAACTGCCTTGATCAGACACTTTAAGTTACCTACAGTAGCATCTTTAGGTATATGAGAAAGCAGCAGGAATCTTTCCTGCACCCTCTAACACTCCATCAGATGAGCAAAACATCTGACATCTATGTCATCTTTTTGGTTCAAAGCACAGCTACAATGCCAAGAGAGAGGGTAAAGAGTCTTTCTCCTACAGCATGAAGTTCCTCCCGATCAGCACTGTGTGCCCTGAAATGCCAAGAAACTACCAAAGATACTCCCTGGTGAATGTGGACATGACTGTCCACCTCTCATTAGACTGCCCATGTGCCCAAGCACAGCACAATTCTCTGGAAACTCTGGGTTAATCACAGAAACTCCAAGGATCCCTAATGAGCCTGGCTATCAGTAGAGGTCCAAGCAGCAGCTCAGCAGCAGAACCCAAAGAATGACAGAGCTTTCTGCCTTAATCCCAAGGGATGTCTTCTCTTAACACTCCTTCCCTATGGCTAGGTGGGACAGAGTCTCTACCTAGTCTAGAAGAATACACCCAGTTCTTGATGAAGCTGTTGTGATTATATTTCCCTTACCTGATAATCTACCTGATAATCCTGGTTGAGTGAGTGGAAAGGAAGGTTGGGAGGAAGGAGGAAAAACAGTTATTCAAAAAGATAAAAATAACCTTGGAGGGAGTGAGCAGGAGACCAGGGTTTGAGATGACATTATTATCCCAGTGGAGACTGGGTATATCATCAGGAAGTCAAACTAACTTCATTTCACAAAGACACAAACTTGCAACCTTGATTTGTTTGAAATTCCCCTGCCTTCTCAGGCCTCACACACAGTGACTGTAAACTGCTGGAACTTCAAAACCAGGTGAGAAAAGATGCCGAAAGTAGTGGTGGAAAAGGGAGAGGCACTGAGTGGAGACAGGAATTCCATCCCCCTCTTAAGAAGAATGTTAAAGCCAAGGGCACTCCCGGATCCCCAGGAAAGGAAGTAGCTGGATTTCAAAAAAGCACTTTTCCCTACCTTCTTGTTGTTCTTGTTATAGCCAAAAGTCGAAATCCCAGGCCTGGAAGTCACTGATAGCAGCATTTTCTCTTTAATGTAAGGGAGCTGAGAGAGAGAAGAGGGAGAGGGAAAAGGAGGGGGAAGAGAAGGGGAAAGAGAAAATGAGAGGGAAAAGGGAGGGGGAGGAGAAGGGGAGAAAAGGAGCAAGAGGGAGAGGGATGGGGGGGGCGGTAGAGAATGAGCTGGGGCTGCTTGTTTACGTCACTGAGAGAAGTTAACCAAGAGTCTGAATGAGGCACTTCCACTGGGTCCTAATGCCCAAGATGTTATTTATTATATTTCTTTCCACAGTCTTAGTAGTTAAAGTAAAATTCTTAGGTCTACCCCTTTCAACTCCTTCCCTTCTCCCATATGAACAAGTTCTGTTTCTCCTGAAAAAACAGTGAGGATTTTTCTCCCCTAAGCTGTAAGATTTAGAAAAAGCTTTCAAGTTTGATTTTAAAGAGCCCACTGGGATACACTGCCTCAGAGAACACGTGAAGACAACTCTACTGAGAAAGAATACGGGAGATGGGCTCAGGACTTCTCCCATACTTTATACTTACAGTGGTTGTAATGCACGAAGAAAGAACAGAAGAGCTCACCGAAGAGCAGAGACAGATGACGGAAAATAACTAGTTTCCGATCCTTGAGTAGTTCTACTCCTCTTGAGTCATGCTGATGGGCTGATGCCTCTCACCCCTTTTTAGACTCCCCCAGGCAGGATTTCACACTTAAGAAGGAATATCAAACTGAACTATGCCATGAAACTTGGTGCCTATTGATTTCTTTGCTTTCCCCCCAGTTTTAATGAGTTAAAATTGCCTACCTAGCAGTTTCTTCAACAACTATAAGCTATCCTGTTTGATTCTTTATCCCAGCATTTTTTAGTCTTCAAGGTCCATGAAGCTGAAACAGTTAAGAGTTACTCACCAAACCTGGAATTTATGCCCAAACTGAAGTTCACAGAGTTGGGATGTTTGCTTCAAGTTGTCTCTAAGCTGTAGAGCTGTAGGAAAAAATAACTGTAAAAAACGTATGTTTTACAGAGAAAAAAATACAAAGTTCTCCGGGAAGAAGAACCTAACACAAGGGAGACAACACTCACCTCTAACAGTTCCAAAGTAATGTCCTGTGGAAGTAGCCTTAATAAGAAATTTGTAGGAAACCAAAAATTCAAGAATTGACAACCAGTAATTCCTATCAATCCAAATGGAACAGGGATATAGAATCAAAGCCTTCAAATCCCTTCTTCAGGTCACCTTGTGCCATCACAAATATTCTCTTAAATTAACCCTGTCTGCTTTGTCACAACAAACATTAAGCCCAAACCCTTTCTTAAATGAAGTCCCAATAGTCTCTATTCCAGTTTTCCTGTCACTTTTTTCCTATGATAATGGGACTGACAGTACTAACATTCTACAAAAAAAAATACACACATACCACATACCACCCCCAATCTCTAACTTTCATTTCCAATAGGACAGGAAGTGCCGGCTCAGCTCAAGGGACACAGGATGGGTGGGAACAGCCTCAATGTGGGAACTGCAACTGAGATTGGAAGAACAGCAGCTAAATGCAATAAATAAATTACTAAAGGTATCTCTCAGAGCTACCATATATTTTTTTAAGTCCCTCTTCTGCCTTCACAGATGTTCATTCATTATATGCCAAGTTATCCATGCCACTTAAGCCCTTAGTTGATTTCTTCCCCCTTAACCTGACAATTTGGCACAAAAACCTTAATCTCTAAGGCCTGATTTATAATACCGACCTAATTTAATTTCTAACATTCTAACATTCTCGGGGCTCCTGGGTTGCTTACTTAAGTGTCCAACTCTTGATTTCAGTTTAGGTCATTATCTCAGGGTTTGTGGGTTCAAACCCCACAACAAGTCCCACATCCAGCTCCATGTTGAAAGCCTGCTGTCTGCTTGGGATGCTCTCTCCCTCTCTCTCTGCCCCTCCCCAGCTCCCACACATGTGCATGCACTCTCTCTCAAAATAAATAAACATTTAAAAATTATAAGATTCTCAATGTGTTTTGTTTTCCTACTGCATTCTTTAATGCTCAGTGATATTTTAAAATTTAAAATAGTTAAACCATGAGTTTTAGAGAGAGGTAGACATGAGTTCAAATGCTGACACCTTTGTTAGTTACTACTTAGGTGACTTTATGCCACGGTACTTAACATCTCTAATTCACTCATTTGCAAAATGGAGATAATACGTACTTCAATAGCCTTTAGAATCAAATCTAAGTTCTAGTTCAGTCCTGTCATTTACAGACTGAATGACACTGAAAATAACCTCACATGTCTGAATTTTTTCTCATCTGTAAAATAGGGTAAATAGTATCTACTTCCTAAAATTGTCATGAAATGAAATAAGGCAATACATAATAAGCCCCTTAGGAAGGTCCCTGGCACTTGGTAAACACTCAATAGATACTAGCTCCATTATAATTAATTACTCTATTACCTCCCAGCATGTATCCCTCTGGATATTGTATAACCCAGATTTGATTACTGAAGCGAATATTTCCAAAAACTAGTATCTTAATTACATTCAAAAGATTATACTAGGATTAGGCAGGCTAAACTTTATAACTGGAAATACAAGATAAGAAATTTCAGGAATCATCCATTAAATTTCATTTATTTCCCTACCTTTTATATGCAAACAGTCTGATCATTCAGAAGTTTTTTTCTTGAGCAGCTGGGTGGCAATGTTGGTTAGGGTCTGACTCCTGATTTCAACTCCGGTCATGATCTGACAGTCATGAGATTAAGCCCTGCATCAGGCTCTGTGCTGGCAGTGTGCAGCTTGCTTGGGATTCTCTCTCTCCCTCTCTCTGCCCTTCCCCCACTCATGCTTGCTCTCTCTCAAAATAAACTCTGATCTCCTGGAAACTGGTGAAACATTTCTTATCTCTAGAACAAAAGGAAACAAAATAATACAGAAACAAAGCTCATTAAAGATGCCCCAGCCCCCAATTCTCTAGAGTCCCACTACTCCAAGAAATAGAAACAAATCTAGGGATAAAAAAAAAAAAAAAGGAAAGGAAAAAAAAAGAATTTTCATGCATCCTAAGATTTAATACCATTTCTCTCCTCTAAAAGGAGCAGTATCAGGAGGAAGTTGGAAGCTGGAGGAAGAGTAGGAGGCCCATTGGCTTGTCTCATGAATACAACTAGGTAACTATCATTATCATCCTAAATACCCCAGAAATCGACTTGAAGACTGGCAGAACAAACTCCACAACTAAAGGGCACCTGGGTGTCTCATCTGGTTAAGTGACCAAATCCTAGTTTCCATTCAGGTCATGATCTCACAGTTCATGAGTTTGAGCCCTGCATCTAGCTCTGCTCTGGTAGCACAGAGCCTGCTTGGGATTCTCTCTCTCTGTCTGTCCCCTGATTGCATGTGCACATTCTCTCTCAAAATAAATAAATAAATAAACTTTTTAAGAAAATATTTTAAAAAATAGACTTAACGGGTGCTTGGGTGGCTCGGTCAGTGGCATCTGGCTTTGGCTCAGGTCATGATCTCACAGTTTATAAGTTCAAGCACTGCGTCGCCCATACTCATGGTGTCTCTCTTTGTCTCTTAATAAATAAACATTAAAAAATTAAAAACATAGACTTTAGATTTTTGTAGTATAAGTTCAAGGCCAGAGAAGTAAAATGACCTAGGTTTATGAACTGATGCTAAAGGCTAATTATGTCAAAGAACACTAATAAGACTATAAATAAGACTGCAAAAATCCTTTATTCTGGCTAAGTACATTTTTGTTTGTTTTTATTTACTTTTGAGAGAGAGACATAGGGTGAACAGGGGAGGGGTAGAGAGAGAGAGGGAGACACAGAATCCAAAGCAGGCTCCAGGCTGTCAGCACAGAGCCCAATGAAGGGCCTGACTCATGGGCCATGAGATCATGACCTGAGCAGGTCAGACACTTAACCGACTGAGCCACCCAGGTGCCCCTCTGGTAAGTATATTTTTAAAGGAGGTTATGAAATTTTGTGACAGTGATAGAGAATATAACAGTTCTATGGTTAGATTCAGGGGGCATATGAGAGGAGAAAGAATTCTATTTCTTCCATTCTATTTTGATGCCTACCCCCAATGGTTTTGCCTATTTTACTGCCTACATTTTTCCAGATCTGGTCAATGCCTCTCAAGTTCTTGGTTCTCATGGGCCTAGGACTCCAGAGTTGTTTTGAGGGGAAAAAGTAAAATATAGGAGTTACTGGAAATCTCTTGGAAAGAGACATTTGCAACTCTGACTCAAGATAGACTGATTTTTTGTTTCTCCAGAACACCAACACTTTTAATTAAGTGTCTCAAGTAAAGGGGCTGGGGCTAGATTAACTCTGATTCGAATGCTGAAAGATGTTTGCATGCAACTATCAGCCCTTCCACATCAAGGTGGAGAACTCAAAAGAATGTATTACCTGCAGATGTGCCAGCCCTAGACAGACATCTAAATGGAGTCAGGCTGAAGTAGCACATGCATATGAATGCAGGGAGACAGGACAGTTTGCTAGTGAAACTCTAAATTTGGTTCAGAAACCTGAAAAAAGTATATTAGGGCCAAGGATGCTCCCCTCACCCTACCTCCACCCAGCTATTAAGATTAGGGTTATCTTTCCTCCCTTTAATTTTTGTGCCCAAAGAATAGGTAGTGGAAATATACCAAAAGGCTGAATATTTCATGGTAAAAAGATGAGATAATGCCTTAGGAAGAAGTGGGGGAAAAAACAACTTTATTTAACACATCAGCTTCCTTAAGCAAGAAAACTTAAGGATTTGCATCAAACAACAAAGAAAAGTTTAGCCCCCCCCACCCCCGCTTCTGATGTATAATAGAATGACAAAATTGGCTTAAAATTAGAAATTGGCGTCCATCAACTGATGAATGGATCAAGA